>SEYY01018390.1:27500-32500 GCA_009176605.1 Armadillidium nasatum
TATATATATATATATATATATATATATATATATATATATATATATATATATATATATATATATATATATATATATATATATATATATATATATATATATATATATATATATATATATATATATATATATATATATATATATATATACATATATATACATATATATATATATATATATATATATATATATATATATATATATATATATATATATATATATATATATATATATATATATATATATATATATATATATATATATATATATATATATATATATATATATATATATATATATATATATATATCATATTATCTCAAAATAGGATAAAAGTCGAAAAGATTTTATTGGAAAAGGCACAAAGGATGATTTGAACTTTATTATAATTTTATATTCATTCTTTTCCACATATATAAACAAGAATGAAAGAGGACATAAATTTTCCCACATACATATATATATATATATATATATATATATATATATATATATATATATATATATATATATATATATATATATATATATATATATATATATATATATATATATATATATATATATATATATATATATATCAGAGATAGAGAGAGGGGGGGAGAGGAATTTTTTTTTTGCACGTTCTAAACTTCTTGTATAAGAAACATTCTGCTAAATAATAAATAATTTGGATTAACCTTTCATTATCCAGTGTAAGACATCATGTTTACTGTAATAAATAAATGTCTCCTTTTTGCAGTTTTTATTTAGTATTCTGCCGTCCACCTACTTCATTAATTAATATTAATTTTTTTTTTTTACAAATGTTTTGTACCTTCAGGTCTTTTAGTTTTCTTTCTGAACATGGCATCAATATTATAACTTACCTTTTATTTTGTTTTAATTTAATTTTTTCAATCTATTTTTGCATTTTTAAATTGATTATTCTTTATTTCTTCAAATTTCCTATTAATTTCTCTCATTTATTTTCTCTACATTCTTTTCTCAAAACTATTTGGGATATAATCTTTTTATCTGAAGTAAAAAAAAATTTTTTTTATTTTCTTTTGCATTTTCTAATGTCATATCTGTATTTGATCTTGTATTTTTTTTCCTGAATAATTTTCTAAAAATTTTTCTTTCAAAAAATAAAAATGACGTTAGGATTGACAAAACTGGTGATTTAGATTTTAATATTTTATTTTAGAATGAAGAAACCTATTCCACATTTGCAGAATAAAAGTAAACAACTTTTTTTAAATCTTGTTTTGAAAATTTTCTTGTATAAAGCGTAATATGAAAGCCGAGTGTGAACGTTATAATTGATTCCTTGACGTGTTTAAGAGATGTTAATTCTTTCATTACTGATGTGGTCTTTCGTAATATGAATAAATAGAAGAATCAGTTGCATTCTCGTGTAAATATTATTATATGTTCTAAATCGATTTGTTATAGAAGTCTATTTTTTGAAATAACGATAATTTAAGAACTATTAGCGTCATACATTAACCCACGTAGCGTATGTATGATCAACTGAATATTTATTACTTAATTTATTCTTATAATTGGGATAATATAATTAATGAGGCTCCTATAGATTATTAATTAATATTTGTTTGATATAAAAACGTTTATTTTAAATACAAATATCAATATAATATTGCAAAGAACAGTAACAATAATTTAATTGAATTTGAGTATACTAATAATAAAAATATCTTTCCAAATCAAATCAATTATTAATGTTTACCTTTATATTAATAATATAAACTTACTTACGAATTTTTTTTTCTTGTAACAGTAACTAATTTATTCCTCAAATAATTTTTTTAAATTAATTACATGCACTTTCCCAAAGGTCCGTCATTCTAATAATAAAAATATTATGTTTATAAATCAAATTATTTACTAAAGTTTACCTTTATATTAACAATATCCCTTTACCACTTACTGTCATTTTCGTTCTTGTAACAGTAACTAATCTATTCCGCAAATAATTATTTTAAATTTATTACATACACTTTCCCAAAGGTATGCAATTCTAATTGTGAAACTATAATGTTTACAAATTAAATCATTTACTCAAATTTACCTTTACATTTATAATACAAACTTATTTACCACTTACTATTACTTTTTCAATTCTTTTTTGTTCTTGTAACAGTAACTAATTTATTCCTCAAAGAATTTTTTTTAAATTAATTACATACACTTTCCTAAAGTTCTTGCTCTCTTAACCGTATTCGTAAAAATGTTCACAGGAATCGAAAAAGAGATCTGCTATTTTCATAATATCTCAGGGAAATTTTTAATAATAATAATTGTGATAATAATATTAATAATAATAATAATAATAATAATAATAATAATAATAATAATAATAATAATAATAATAATAATAATAATAATAATAATAAGTGAAAATAGTATTATTATTATTAATATAAATAGTAATAATAATTATAATGATAATAATAATAATAATAATAATAATAATAATAATAATAATAATAATAATAATAATAATAATAATTATGATACTACTACTACTACTATTAATAATAATAATAATAATAATAATAATAAAAGAAATAAAAATTAATACACTTCCATTTTAAATCTAGAAAAACATCCTGAAATATAAAACGAAATTGCCGCTTCTCTGAGCAAATCCAATCTTTCCTCGGTTCTCGACCATTATTTTCACAGTTTTTTCTATATATATATATATATATATATATATATATATATATATATATATATATATATATATATATATATATATATATATATATATATATATATATATATATATATATAATATATAATATAAAATTTTACCATTTGAACAAACATGACACAAATAACTAAAATAAAATAAAATAACAAATAAAAACAAAAATGAAAATAAAAATCAAATAAAAGGAAATAAAATAATAAATCAATTAAGTTGTAGTTTGAAAGGACCACTGTCACTATTGAGAGAAGGTTTAAGAATGGAAATGTGGATGGATTCTAAGATTTTTAAATCTGTTGGTTGGTTGGTTTGTTATAGGATGGAAAAATGGGATGGTTCTATTGGGTGGTTATTAGTGCGACTGTGGGATCTAATGTTGGAGTAGGAAGGAGATGAGAGATTCATACCAGTTCTGGGGGAAATACCTCTGTGCTCGTCACATCTAACTGAGAGTTGACGCGATGTGCTGCCAACATAGGTACTAGAACAAGCACCACATGAATATTTATAGATGATGGACGAGCGCAAAAGTATGGGTAGGGGTTCTTTATGTGATAGGAAAGAGCCTATAGAGAGGTTCGGGATGAAAACAAAGGTGAAGTCTAATTGAGGGAAGCTATTATGTAAGAGGTTGAGAAGATCATTTTTTAATTTGAGATATTGGTGGTCGTGAAATGGAAGTTTGATATAAAAAAGTTGTTTCGGTGCGGTTAAAATAGGAGTTGTATCAGCAAAAGATTTATTAAGAAATTTTTTGATTAAAGAATAAATAAGGGAGGAAGGGAATAGGTTAGCATTGAAGTGTTTGACTAAAAAGGAGAATTCTTTATGGAGTTCTATGTAACTGGAGGTAAGGTGATAAGCTCTATGAATTAAAGTTTTAATGCTGTTGCATTTGTAGCGGAAGGGGACGTGGCTAAAAAAATTAAGGGACAAATTTAAGAAAGTAGGTTTACGGTAAATATTTATATTATGATTTGTTGAGGTTTTTGTAATAAGCATATCGAGAAATGGGAGGGCATTATTAACTTCTTCTTCTTTAGTAAATTTGATGTTGGGTAGTTGAAGTTTAGGAAAGGAGTGGTTTGGTGTTTATTGGTGAATAATAGAAAAGTATCGTCCATATATCTTTTATAGTGGATAGGTTTAAAATTAAGAGGGGTGTTATTTAGCCAGATGGATTCATGATATTTTAGATAAGAGTTAGCTAAGATGGCGCTAAGGGGGGAGCCCATGGCCAGGGAATTATCTAAATTAATTAATTAATTAATTATTATTAATTATCTTATCTAAAATATCATGAAAATGATAATAGTATATAATAATAAAAATAATATTAATAAAATAATAATAATAATAAAAATCTGGTAAGTTATGATGTAGTTTCGTTCTTTCCGACCGTCCTCAATACTCTCACTTTAGAGTGGTTGGATAAATACATTAATGATAATGAGATTGATAGTTTCTCTATTTCTTTTGAAAACATAAAGAAACATTAAATTATGTATGGAAAAATTTACTTTCATTTTGGAGATAATTTGTACAGACAAAAATTTGGATTAAGTATGGGTTCCCCCCTCTCCCCAATCTTTTGTAATTTGTTTATAGAATTATTCGAAATAAAATTAATATTTTCAGAGGTAGAACTTCAAAACATATAATTATGGCGTTATGTTGATTGTATTTTTGCCATCCTCCCTCCCGCTTTGAACCCTCAAAAAGTACGTGAAAATTTAAGTGATAATATTCTTTCAATAAAGTTTTCTTTGGGGAAAAAGGTGAATAATAAAATATCTTTTCTTGACATCTTGATTGATGTTAATAATAAAAATTCCCGGTCTGTTTTTTCCGCATTTCGTAAACCCATGTCATCAAATGCATACATACATTGGCTCTCTACACGTTCTTTCATCCAAAAATGGGTATCATTATATCACAATATACTAGAGCCTTAAAAATATGTCCCCCTCCTTCCTTAAATATGAATTCATATTCATAAAGAATCCTTTTTTAAATCTTTATACTACCCAGATAATGTCAAAGCATAAAATAATTTAATACACTTCTATTTTAAATCTAGAAAAACATCCTGAAATATATGTAGATAAAAAATGATTATTCAAGCATACATCATTATTTAGTGAGAGACCTGGTATTCCGTTTTATATTGATTCTCGAACAAAATTTTTTTTTTCTCAAATGCGTTTTTTTTTTATTCAATCAGTCCCTAATACTATATAAAGGACAAATTTATATCAAAACCTCGTATAAATGATAGGACAAA
>SEYY01018390.1:42500-58161 GCA_009176605.1 Armadillidium nasatum
TTCGACTACGGATCCAATTTAAAATTTCTCCACTAGAACTATAGTTCTGCTCTACTTACATTACGGAATCATTAGTACTAATTTATGAAAAATGATGACTTATAATTCAAAAAGAATACTTGATTCTTAATCCTATTTTTCACATACAAAATCTTTAGGACGAAAAACACTTTAAAGTAATTTTCCTAGATTTGACTCTACCAAAAGAAAAAAGCCTTTATTACGAATAAATATCACCAGTTCCGTTTACTGTTTTGCAGCGAGGCTTAATTAGCAGCCTATTAGTTCTCAAAATGAAAAATTCGAACAAAAATATTCTGTAAATATATATATATATATATATATATATATATATATATATATATATATATATATATATATATATATATATATATATATATATATATATATATATATATATATATATATATATATATAATATAATAATTCTTTCTATGTTTAAGCTAACTAATGATTCTTTCGGCAGAGATAAAATGGCTATCTCATAATGCTTATAATAAACAAAATTAATTGATAACCGATAAATAAACCATAAAAGACAGATTATCGATTAATCGATAAATGATCGATAAAAATTTTCCACCGATTTTCAATCGTTGCATCTTTATGGTTTCCTCTCCTTTCTTGGTGGGTGTTTTGTGGTCCCTGATATATATATATATATATATATATATATATATATATATATATATATATATATATATATATATATATATATATATATATTATTTATATAGAAAAAGGGAATTGCAATTAGCTAAATATTTGATAATTTTTCGAAAAGTTTTTTATGAAAAACTTTTTAATTTTTGAGATTATTAAAGCATTTTTTGTTTTCGAATTTTGGCTTTAATTAGTGGAAAGTGCTTTATTATTATTATTATTATTATTATTATTATTATTATTATTATTATTATTATTATTATTATTATTATTATTATTATTATTATTATTATTATTATTATTTATACATGTAGTAGTAATTGTGGTAATAGTTACCTTAATTCCTATTTCTTCTTCTTCTTCTTCTTCTTCTTCTTCTTCTTCTTATTATTATTATTATTATTATTATTATTATTATTATTATTATTATTATTATTATTATTATTAATATTATTTTATTATTATTATTAAGATTATTATTGAATTTAGTAGTATAGGACCTGCTTTTAAACTTTAAGCCTGTAAATGTACCATTCCCTGAATAAAGATTTGTGAATTGAATATTATTATTATTATTATTATTATTATTATTATTATTATTATTATTATTATTATTATATTATTATTATTATTATTATAAATAGTAGTATCAGTTATAGGAGAAAAAACTAAGTTTTAATATTAGTAGCAACAGTAATAGAAGTTAAGCAATTCCTAAAGAATCAGAAGTATTAATAACACAAACGGAAATGGCAAGAATAATAGTTTTTGTGATGTAATAATAAATGACAAGCAATTCTGCTAATTCAAAATGTAAATTGAAGAATTAATTAAAACAGAAGGAATTTTTAGTATCACACTTAATTGCTCATTAAAATTCATGAATTGTAATATTAGTGTGTGCGTTTGTGTATACGTTAATTAAAAATTTTGTGCATGTTTAAATATGATAAAGATTATATGATGCATCAAATCTGTTTCAGAGGAAATTATTTATACATTAAACAAATTTTATATAGTAATTCTACCATGAATTTCAATGATAAATTTTAAAATTAAAGTGAAGTGTGATACAGTTATCACAAGTTATTACTAACTACTCTTAAAGTTGATATTCGCTTATATAGAGTATTATGTGAATTTTAATTATTTTATATAATTGATTATTATTATTATTAAAAAATAGTATTGGACTATTCCAGAATATAGTTTTAACAAGGTAATTAGGCAATTACCCATTTACATTTTCTGAATTCCAAGTTTAATTAATGATAAAGAAAGAAGAGTACAAATATGTAAAATGTTTTTAAAGAAATTCGCATTCCTGCCAAAACTAAACAAAATAATGCATAACTCATCATAGGAAAGAATTAATTTTCAATTTAATTAGCACTCTTCGAAAACTCATCATCTCCCAAGTTATTAAAAATGCATAATACAATCTTGAAGACAGGGATTCCCAGAGGCTTAGCTGCGAGATTTGGAGGAATGAGAAAATAATTGTTCAATACAAAAATAAATATCTCCCTTTAAGAAGGAAGGGATGAAAATTGTTTCTTTGATTTTGAGTTTTTTATCGTAATATGCATAATAGTGAATAACAGGATTGGGGATTTTTAAAATTTTTTTTTATGCATGAATTAAATTTAAAAAATCTTGATTTTATTGATTTTTTTTTGTTACATACCTCTTTTTATTCGTAAGCTTATTCGCATAAGTAATAATTAATAAGTAAATATAGCAAATATCGTTAATTAGCTTAATTAAGTTATATAAATTATAATTTTTGTTAAAAAGTACAAGTTATTTAAAAAAAAATTTATATAAAAAGGACGAAAATGAGACAGATAAGCCTAAAAACATATTAAATTGTACTTAATTGTTAAATTTTGAAGAAAATAAGTAAACTATATTTATATTGTTATTTTTAAAAATATTTCATGGTTCTGTGTTGTTATTTAATTTTTATTATTATATTATTAAGATAAATATTTTTAAAAAAAATAAAAAACATTTATTTTTAGCGTTGGAACTCTCAGTACTTAAATTTTGAAAAAAAAACATTAATTTTTATAATTAGAAAATAAGTAAATAGAGACAGTTAAGATTCGAATAAAATATTAAATGTAAGTGAATTGGTCCGATTAAATCAATAATTTAAAAAAAAAATCATCTTGGAAAAAAAGATTTTTTGCGATAGATTACCGAATGATGTCACATTTCAACCTTAACGATTTTTATTCTCTTTTGTCCTTTTTTATTATTGACCTCTGAAATACTATATAATTCTATGGAACAAGTTAACTACAATTAACTTTTTTGAATAAGTTCATATTTAAAAATACTAGTTGGCTTATCTTTATTATTTTTATTTTTAATGAAATGAAATTTGTGATTACTTGGGCTGTTACTGTCAAGGTGTTGCTCGTACAGCTTGTAAAAAAAATAATAATGAATAAAAAAATAAATAAAAATATAATTAAATTTAAAAAGTATTTCAAATGAAATATTAAAATTTATAAATTTTATATAATTCACCCGCATCTTACAGCAAATATCTAAAGTCAGAATTCAAAAGTAAAACAGTGTTCAATAATTTGGCAAAAAATATCGTTGGACATTGATTACAGTAATATTTTACCCCAGCCTAAAAAGATAATAAATTTACATTCATTATAATTTATTTTCTTTTTTTTAAAGTTCTCTTGTGATATTGTGAACTTAAAAATATGAAGAAAGTGACGTTATTTAAAAAAAATAAATAAATAAATAAAAAAATCAATAAAATAAAAAAAATCAATTAAAAAAATCAACTGACTTATATAATTTGATTTTTATTATGCCAACCTTGGTGAATACACTCTCTCTCTCGCACTCAAGGTCAAAGAATCTTACATCTCTCAGCAAATCTTTTCCAAAACTTGAAAGAGATATTTTCAACACTCGAATTATTACAACTTCACAGCTAGAATTTCTGACTGTTTAGTCAATGTCGCCTAATAATTGCACAGATTTTGTATGTAAATTTGTTACGAAGAAAAATCAAATTATCTGTTCAATAATTGTTACTATTCTCTTCTGTGACGCTGTTATTCAGATCCCAGGAATTATTTTAGATAAAATCATTAGAAAGAAACATAAACTTTAGGATAGGGAACGTAAACTGTCTACTTTCTCTGCGAAGTTAATTTCTACGTTAATTAAAGTTTATTATTATTATTATTATTATTATTATATATATATATATATATATATATATATATATATATATATATATATATATATATATATATATATATATATATATATATATATATATAAGGATGCACCGATTAATCGGCAGATAATCGGTAATCGGCCATATTACCGGTTAATCGGTAATCGGCCATAAATTACCGATTAATCGGTAATCGGCTATTCACATGATTAATCGGCCGATTGCTTAAATCCTTTACCAGAACAAACCAACCTTTACAAGAACTATTTCATAACTGCCAAGTTAATCATCATATATAGCTTCGACACAGTAACAAAAACAATACCAATATAATTCCCAAATTGTTTGAAATTTCGTGCCTGGCTGCTATTATGGTTTTTGTCTTTTTTTTTTTTTTTTTTTTTTGACTATTAAGAAATCATTCATAAATTATGAAACATTAGCATATTACAATTGACTCATTTTTAATACAAATACTACAAATACATACATACAAATAGCATAAAAATACTACTAAATTTTGGCAATTTTCCATGTTTTCTGTTTATACTGTTGCCTCTTCAATTCATGTTGTCTTCTATCTAAGCTCTCAAGCTCATCAGTATTTAAAGTTCAATACTCTTAAGTTATAATGCAGAAACATAAGAGTTTCCCCATTTTCAGGACACAGCCTTTTCCTTGTAGGTTCATAGTACTAAAAAGTCTTTCACTCTCAACAGATGATGGTGGTGCGCTTAGATATTTTGAAGCCAAATTGCTCAATATTGGTAAAGTCTTCCGTGTCTTTTTCCATCAAAGTAATGGGTCTTCGCTTCTTTGAAGTATTGGTAGAGTTAAATATTGATCCAGCTCCTTTGCGCATCTATGAGTAACAGATTTACTCCTCTTGAGTTTGGGTTGCACATCTGTTGTACTTACAACTTCTAAGTCTGAATTTATTTTCATAGGCTTATTTGACTCAAAATCATCTAACAGTTTTGAAAGGGAAACAGTTTTAGGTACACTTTCATAAGTTTCATTATCTTGATCATCATTAGAAGAGCTGTCTCCTGTTTGACTATCAATAGAATTTATCTCAGATTGATGTTCTACAATATCCATAACCCATTTCTTAATAGTGTCTTCTTTAATGTCATCCTTTTGAAATTTCAATTTAAATCTGGGATCGAGAAAAGTAGCCAAGCACAGAAAAATTTTTCATTTATGTATGATGCAAATCTTTTTTCAGTTGATGCACTGAATTCTTCAACAGTTGAAATAATTCCACTAAATTCACCAGTATGTTTGGTAGCTTTTAATAGAAATAATCTGAGAGCTAATATTGTGTTACTTGATTCTTTGCTGATGTCTTCAAATGGACTTAATAACTGGACAACTTATTCAACAATTGTTCATTGGTAACTTGATAAAGTTGGAATGTCATTGTCAACAGCATACATTATAAGAGCTTTTAGCTGTTCTAAATTTATTTTCAACATATTATATGTTGAATTCCAGCGAGTAGACACATCTTGAATCAGTTTATGTTTGTCTTAATTTAAGCTGCTCCTGGAATTCAGGTTAATTTGCTAATCGCTAATGGAGAATGATTAAAGTGTGATACTATTTTTCTGCTATTTGCAATTATATTGCTCACAGCCTTTTGAGAAAATATTGAATCATTTACTGAAAATTGCAATGTGCGTATGAAACATGATAGTGACTGTACACCACACTTCCTCATACCACCAACCATATTTGCGGCGGAAACTCGTAGTACAAGAAAAATTTTGTTGGAGATCTTATACTCATTCAGAACAATGTGTAGTTGTTCACTTATTAATTCAGCTGTATGTGAACCAGGGAACGGAACAACTCTAAGCACAGCTCTACATTGTTCAAACTCATCTGAAAGCCAATGGCATGTCACACTCAGAAATGGAGCATTATTTGTTGAAAGCTGTCCAAATGTCTGTGGTCAAAGAAAGACTGCTAATTTCATCGAGCGAATATCTGAATTTTTGCTTTTACTTTCATAACTGCTTTCATTGCTTTTACTTTTTATTTTGTCTGTGAAATATTTTCTTGATGGAATTCTGTAATTAGGACAGAGTTTTGCAATAAGCCTTTGGAATCCAATGTCAGATGTTAAAGAATATGGTTGAATATCAACAGCTATCATGTCTCCTATCAAATAATGCATCTCTTGGGACTTGTGATCGTTAATATTCCAAATTTTACTCTTTACTAAAACTGATTGTATAGTTGGTTGAACTGGAGGCTCATAGTTGCTGCACCTTGCTTCTGAAGTATTTGGCTGTGACCAATCATATTGCCTTTTCAGCTTATCCGTTTCAGCTTTGCTTCATCTGATTGAATTTCTTAATGTGGTTCAACATATTTGTCATTGTAGAACTCTTTTCAGATTTGCCACCTCTTGATATGGTGGCTTTACATAATTTAAAAATGCATTTACTATTTATCCTTAGGATGAACATCAAAATACTTCCAACAATAACTGGTAGACATACTGCTTTCGTTATAAAGTGTAATTAATTTTTAATTATTTATATCTCTATAATCGAGATTCTAGAATCTAGAGTTATCTTTAAAATTTAAATTTTTTTTTTTTTTATATATATCTGAAAAGTAAGCAATAAAAATGATTTACATTAATAATGAAAACATGCATAGTTATTAGTAATAAATAATAATGTTGATAACTGCTTTTTCTCGGTATTAATTTAAATTATTAGGTGTAATTGATGAAGGCCGATTAATCGGTAATCGGCCAATTTCCAAGGCCGATTAATCGATAACCGGTAATCGGCCACTTGGCTTATCGGTGCACCCCTAATATATATATATATATATATATATATATATATATATATATATATATATAATATATATATATATATATATATATATATATATATATATAATATATATATTATATATTAGTGATGGATCGGATGTCATATTTTCCAATTTGCGGATGCGGATGCGGATGCGGATGCGGATGTTGAATTTTCGAAAATGATGCGGATGCGGATGTTGAATTTTCGAAAGTGCGGATGCGGATGCGGATGCGGGATTTTGATTTTCGAAAAGTTCGGATGCGGATGCGGATGCGGATGTTAATTTTGATGAGGATTTTATGCGGATGCGGATGCGGATGTATTATATATATATATATATATATATATATATATATATATATATATATATATATATATATATATATATATATTATATATATATATATATATATATATATATATATATATATATATATATATATATATATATATATATATATATGTTTCACTATCACCTTTACCACTTTCGTGAGGTGGTGCCCGCCACAATTCCCTTACAAACATAACTATTCTTACCTTTCAACGCTTTCACCACCTCCCTCCATCTCTGTCTCCACAAATCCTCTACCCTCGTCTAAACTCAAATTCCTTCCATCAAAATCACTCTCACTCCATCCATCCATCTCCACTTCGGCCTTCCCCTCCCCCTACCCTTCCCCTATCTACATCGGATCTACGTACCTTGCCAACCATTCTGTTCTCTTTCATTCTTCACATATGTTCCAAACCATTTTAGCACATCCTCCTCCTCTCTATCAATTACACCCTTCTTCCATTTACACATCTCCCTTATTCTTTCATTTCTAATCCTATCAATCCTTCTTAATTTATATATCGCTCTCAAATCTTTCATCTCAAAGACATTGAAACTTTTTCTCGACCGAGCACTTATCGTCTATGTTTCACACACATACAATACAGAAGGTGAACACATACATTCAAACATTCTTATCTTTATTTCTTTCGAAATTTTTCCTTTCTTCCATACTTTTCTTAGGCCCCCCAATACTTTCATTCCTTCTACTACTCTGTTCTTTATTCCTTTTTCCGTCCCACCCTTACCTTCCACCCAACATTACTAGATATTTGAATTCATTCACCTCCTCAAGTTTCCATTCTCACACTTCTACAAACCAATTCCTCCCTCCACATTTCCTCATTCCCACCTCCAATCCTCATAACTTTATTCTTCGCTGGATTGAATTTCAATCTCTTGTTTGCACATTTCCTTTCAAACTCTCTCACAAGTATTCTCATCTTTTCTCCAGATTCTGCCAAAAACACATGCCGCATCATCTGCAAAAAGTAAAACATTCACTTCACATTCACCCTCCATATTTCTCAACGTAATACTCTTCCCTTCTCTCTCCATTTTTCTAAGTAAACCATTCATCAATAGATTAAATAACATGGAGATATTACAAACCCCTGTCTCAATCCCACTCCTATGCTAAACCAATCCGATAGTTCTCTTTTCACCCTCACTCTTGATCTACAATTCGCATATATATATATATATATATATATATATATATATATATATATATATATATATATATATATATATATATATATATATATATATATATATATATATATATATATATTAGTGATGGATCGGATGTCATATTTTCTAATTTGCGGATGCGGATGTCGAATTTTGGAGAAGTGCGGATGCGCGATGCGGATGTTGAATTTTTGAAAGTGCGGATGCGGATGCGGATGTTGAATTTCCGAAAGTGCGGATGCGGATGCGGATGCGGATGCGGATGTTGAATTTTTGAAAATGCGGATGCGGATGCGGATGCGGATGTTGATTTTTGTGCGGATGTTCCGCATCCGCGCATGCGCATGCCATCACATAATATATATATATATATATATATATATATATATATATATATATATATATATATATATATATATATATATATATATTATATATTATAATATAATAATAATTAATAATAATAATAATAATATAATAATTTAATAATAATTATTAATATTAATAATATTTAAACAATAATAATAATAATATAATAATAATAATAATAATAATAATAATAATAATAATAATAATAATAATAATAATAATAATATATTTTTTTTTTTTACTTTAATAAATTGTGCGTTAGTAAAGAAAAATTATTATATATATTATAAAAATAATAATGTATTTCTTTTTCCAGAAGCTTCTACTTACGTATTAATATCTAATTTTAAAACAATATATATATATATATATATATATATAATATATATATATATATATATATATATATATATATATATATATATATATATATATATATATATATATATGTGTGTGTGTGTGTGTGTGTATGTGTGTGTGTTACATCAATGTTCTAAAGATACAATCTTTTAAGGCTTATTGAAACATAAATTTTAAATATGAATATTGTGCTAAAAATAAATACGAAACATATTAAAGTTCAAAGTTTTTATTTTTAATTAAAGCATTCATATATAATATATATATATATATATATATATATATATATATATATATATATATATATATATATATATATATATATATATATATATATATAATAATTAAGAAAAAAAAAAAAAAAAAAAAAAAAAAAAAAAAAAAAAAAAAAAAAAAAAAAAAAAACTAAGACGCAATTTTGATTGCTATAATTCATCCTCAAATGTCAGCAAAAGCACTTGTTTAGTTTAGTAGTTTTTTGATGAGGCTTCATTTTTGGGTCGGAGTCACCAATATCAGATTTAATTGACTTCATTCAAAATTCAAAGATCACATATTTCTTAAAAGCTTTTCTGAGGCTTGTAAGTAGTTAAAATTTTTGAATTAAACTTCAAACGATGCTTTTAAAGAGAGTTTACTTCTTTTAAAACCTATATTAGTAAGAGGAAATATTTTTACCCAAATAAGAAATAGGTAAATATGGAAAATAAAGAGTAAATAATTTATGTTAGAAGATATTATAAATATTTTGTATAATAAATTACAAATGGAGGACTGAAAAGATACATTTGAAGATTAATCAATGAAGGTGTCTGTATTCGCATCTTGTCAACTTGAATATCTGATTTGACGTATAACTGATAAAGCATCATTTTTCTTAAGGCATAATTTATATAATAGGATAATCAATATCCATCAAATTATCGACTTGATCAAGGTGAAGAAAATCTATAACTAAATGGTTTTGATTAATATTACAAATAAAAAGTAATTCAAGAAAAAATATTTAAAAAAAAAAAAACTATATAAAATTAAGTAAATTTTAAAACAAAATTCTCTACTAAAAAATTGAATTTTGGATTAATAAATCCTAAACCAAATATGTACAAATTTCTCTAACTTTTGAGTTTTAAAACACCTTAAGAATTTTGTATAAATTCTTTGATGAAAAGAAACGCTCCAATTTTAATGAGGTAAGGCCTACTTTTTAAAGATCTTTTCGTAATATCAACCCTAAGAAATTGATACAGTTTACATCGAAAACACGATTTTAAAGACTTTAAAGAACTTTCGTATAATAAAAATCATCTGCCAACTTGACTTGATAAAGTAATTGGATTGTTATCTTGAATAAAATCAACTACTAAAATAATATTCATGAACTTTTTTCTGATATTTCAAAACTTACTACCAAATTAACCAAATAATTATTTTAACGTTTTCATTTTAAAAATATTCAATTTTCTTAAACGTATTCCTCTTAAACATAGACGATTGCAGTTTTGTCTTCAATTTTAGGGATATAATTAAATATAAGTGTTAAGTTACATGCCCAAGTTTTGGATCATCAGTTCGGTTAATGTTCCATTCAAATGACATACCAATGCCAGTTTTTTAAAGTCTTCCTTAATTTGAAGACAAGGAGGGTGTGAAAGAAGATGCAGAACATGACTTTGATCTAATTTTTGAAATATATTAAGGGTCACAGAGTTTTGCCAAGAAGAACTGGATGATCTAGTAAGAGAGATTTTGAAAATTTTAAAAGAGACGCTAGAGCTGCAATTCTCAGGATTAAATTAATAAAACAAGAATACTCTAGCTCGGTTCGAACAAAACATTTTATCTAAACAGAGAAAATTATCCTCATAATATAAAGTTATTGTCATGATATGTCATCTGGCTAGGCGCAACAGGGATGCTATGCTATAAATAAAATGAGTGATGCCTATTTTTGGATAGTTCATAAAGAAGTCTTGAAGTTTACTACTCCACAGTAGAATTTTATATGGCTCAATTCCTATTGGACATTCAGTTCATCTAAAGGAAAATACGAAGACATTAAAAATGTTCTATATTTAATAAATTTCCGTGACCATATCTAGATCATCTTTGC
This sequence comes from Armadillidium nasatum, assembly GCA_009176605.1. NCBI lineage: Eukaryota > Metazoa > Arthropoda > Malacostraca > Isopoda > Armadillidiidae > Armadillidium > Armadillidium nasatum. The sequence goes on from SEYY01018390.1 coordinate 53,612, forward strand.
AGATCTGAAAAAACGATTAATATTTTACATAGTCAACAAAGAGGATACACTAAAAATCACTGATTCTTGTGTCTCTGGGGTTGCCGTACTAAGGACAAGCATTGGACTCAGAAGAATTGGTCATTAAGGACACCCGTAAACATCGGAGAAAAAAAGTCTCATTAACTAGTCTTTAGTATCTTTAGTAGATAAAGAAAAGTTCATCTTTCCTCTTCTACACATCAAACTGAACATAATGAAATAGGATATAAAATCTATAAATATGCAAGGTAACTGTTACCAAATTAGGATGTTTAAATTAAGAAAAAAACAAAAAAACTGACGGTTTTGACAGACTTCAAAGTAGAACCTTGATGAAAAATCCTCATGTCACTAACTCTATGAATGACATTGAGAAAGATGCATGGAAATTGTTTGTGTCAGTTCAGAATTTCTTGAGGATCAAAAAAGCGCAGAATTACAAAGACCTTGTTGTTATATATATATTAGTGATGGATCGGATGTGTATGTTTAATTTTCGAAATGCGGATGCGGATGTTGAATTTTCGGATGCGGATGCGGATTTTGATTTTCGAAAAGTTCGGATGCGGATGCGGATGCGGATGTTAATTTTGATGATGATGCGGATGCGGATGCGGATGCGGATGTTAATATATATATATATAATATATATATATTATATATATATATATATATATATATATATATATATATATATATATATATATATAATATATATATATATATATATATATATATATATATATATATATATATATATATATAATATATAATTTCAATATCACCTTTCCCCTTTCGTGAGGTGGTGCCCGCCACAATTCCTTACAAACATAACTATTCTTACCTTTTCAACGCTTTCACCACCTCCCTCCATCTCTGTCTCCACAATCTTCTACCCTCGTCTAACTCAAATTCCTTCCATCAAAATCACTCTCACTCCATCCATCATCTCCACTTGGCCTTCCCCTCCCCACCCTTCCCCTATCTACATCGGATCTACGTACCTTGCCAACCATTTCTGTTCTCTTTCATTCTTCACATATGTTCAAACCATTTTAGCACAATCCTCCTCCTCTCTATCAATTACACCCTTCTTCCATTTACATCTCCCTTATTCTTCATTTCTAATCTATCACCTTTCTCAATTTATATATCGCTCTCAAATCTTTCATCTCAAAGACTTGAAACTTTTTCTCGACCGAGCACTTATCGACTATGTTTCACACACATACAATACAGAGTGACCATATACATTCAAACATTCTTTCTTATTTCTTTTCGAATTTTTCCTTTCTTCCATACTTTTCTTAGGCCCCCAACACTTTCATTCCTCTACCACTCGTTTTATATCCTTTTTCCGTCCCACCTACCTTCCACCCAACATTACTAGGAATTCATTCACCTCTTAAGTTTCCATTCTCACACTTCTGAATTCCTCCCTCCACATTTCCTCATCCCCACCTCCAATCCTTTAACTTTATTCTTCGCTGGATTGAATTTCAATCTCTGTTTGCACATTTCCTTTCAAACTCTCACACAAGTATTCTCATCTTTTATAGATTCTGCCACCACACATATCATCTGCAAAAAGTAAAACTTTCTTCACATTTACCCTCATTATTCAACGTAATACTCTTCCCTTCTTATCTCCATTTTTTCTAAGTAAACCATCAAATAGATTAAATAATGGAGATATACAACAGTTTCTCAATTCCACTCCTATGCTAAACCAATCCGATAGTTCTTCTTCACCCTCACTCTTGATCTACAATTCCGCATTATATATATATAAATATATATATTATAATTATATATATTATTATATATATATATTATATATATATATAATTATATTATATTATATAATACATTATTTTATATTGCGGATGGATATGATTTTCGCATGCGAATGCGGACGCGTGTCGAATTTTGAGAAGTGCGGATGCGGTGCGGATGCGGATGTTGATTTTTTCGAAAGTGCGGATGCGCGATGCGGATGTTGAATTTTTGAAAATGCTACGGATGCGGATGCGGATATTGATTTTTGTGCGGATTTCCGCATCCGCATGCGGATGCGGTGCGGATGCACTATAATATATATATAATATATATATATATATATATATATAATATATATTATATATATTATATATATATATATATATATATTATATATATATATATATATATATATATATATATATATAATATATATGAGTGGTTATTTGGGTATATGAATCCTTACTTTTAAGATGTTTAAAAAATCTCAAATCTTTTACGAATATTACGTATGAACTAAATAATGTATCAAGAAAAACATACTATGCCGAATCTAATATATGAAAAACATGTCCTTATATACTGTCTACGAAAGTACGCTTGTCAAAAGGAAGTATGAAAATTGGAAGAAGGAAGAATGTTCCTTATTTTACTAGTAAACTAAATGAAAAATGAGCAAAACAGTTAATTCTGGGGATCAATGAGCTGAACTGTATTCAAAGATTAATAGAAGTTGATGACAGGTTGTGTATAAGGAATGGTAAAAATCTTCTAGTATATATAGGTGCAAAAGAAGTAAAAAGAGTTAAAATACGGAACAAAAATGTTAAGAATACAATAAATTAAGAGTGATATTGTAAAATATTACAAAGGATGAAATAGCGAATGATTTATAGAAAACAAAAGGTGTAAAATCTTCTGTTTTAGGTGCAAAAGAAGTAAAAAGAGTTAAAAACGGAAGGTAAAAGTTTTGTGGAGTGGTTGATGAGATTATTTAATGTTTACTGGAAAGGGGTGCGAGGTTCCGTAAAATTGGGAAAATTACTGTCTTATTCCAATTTAAATGGATAAAGGTAGCAAAAACGAGTGAATCAGGTGTAGAACAAACGGACAAAAAACTAGAAGTAAAAACTGATTTTGGGGAGTTATGAGAGTGAGTGTGAAAGTAAATTCATGCCGATAGCATTCTGGGATGTAGAGGGCTCGTCTATTCGGAATATCTGCCGAAGGGTATGACTGTAAACTGCGATCGTTATTGTGAAACTCTCCAGAAATTGAAAAGCCTCATTAGTCGAATAAAACCCAACCGTACTGTTTTCCTCTTGCATATGACAATGCTCGACAACACTGCAGTACCCTGCTCTTCAGAAGCTTCAACGCTTTAATTTCTAGGTCATTAATCACCTACCATGCAGTCCTGATCTGGTCCACAGTGATTTTTACTTATTTCAAAAGTTGGAGAGTCTCTGGGAAGTGAGATGTGGTTCAGATGACGAGGTGAAGATAGAAGTGCCAGACTTGTTCCAGAAAATAGATCCGACTTCTTTTCAACCGGTTTCGAAAAGTGGCTCCTGCGATTGGCAGAAATGTTTTGATATTCGAGGATATTATTTAGAAAAATAATATTTTTAGATGATTATTATGATTATTAACATTGAATAAACCTTTGATCTTCTATAAGTCTTCGTTCCATTACCTCATCTGCAGTGTTTGAGATTTTACTTCAGAACAGGCGATACTTCTCAGCCCACCCTCGTTATATATATATATATATATATATATATATAATATATATAATTATATATAATTATATATATATACTATATATATATATATATATATATATATATATATTACAGATTACCACCGCTCACGGGCCAAACCCTTTTTAAGGTTTGGGGTAGAAATAAAAAATAAAAGTGAAACCCACCCAATCCTGACTAACGCTAATTTCATATATAGGTGGCCTCAGACGGAGGGCTAGAAGGGAGGAAGATTAAATACCGGAGGAAAAACAGATGATTGCAGAGAGTTCCACAGTGTCGTGAATATTACGACCATAAATAAATATGTTTTTTTTTTTTTCAAATAAAAAAATAATTTAAAATTTTTGTAAAGGTGTCTTACGTCTTGCAGCAGTTATTCGCCAGCTTTCAACTTTATCTATTCAACTCAGGGAGCATTAATATTGTACATTCAAATATTTAAGATGTTTTTGTTCTCTTTTTTTTTTTTTTATTTATCTTTGAATCATCCATTAAAGTTTAGTTATTTGTTTATTTATATTTTCAATATTGATTTTTCTTATTTTTATTTAGAATAATACGGTTAAATAACTATTTAATATTTGCTAAACAGATCTTGCGTCCGTATTTCAAACTCCTTTTAAAAAGCAACTCATTCATCGTGAAATATAATTTATTTTAAAGTTTTTTGATGGTGAATTAACTCTATTTATTTCTTTACTATAACTTTATTTATTTATTTATTTTTTTATTTATTTATTTATTTATTTATAGTAAATTTACTTAATATAGTAAAGAAATTGGAAAAAAACTCTAATCCCTCCCTCCCTCTTTTATTTTAATGGCATCGACCTCGATATTTTTGCATTTGTTTTAAAACTTTGATTGTTCCATTTAAGGATGCTGATATTTAAAAAATATCGATATATTGATTATCGATAATTTAAAATAAAAATCAAATTGCCCTCGATACTGTCGGTTCAAAAATATCGATATATCGGATTT
>SEYY01018391.1:0-2500 GCA_009176605.1 Armadillidium nasatum
CTATTAAATCTGTTCTGTTCCGAGGCTGAGTCTTGGTTATTGCAAGCAGGTAATGTCGGGCAGTGGCTTGCTAAGCCTATCCTGCCCCAACCATGAGCTCAGTTTGCCGAAGGAAGGAATATTCCTTCCCTCGTTACCAGGGTGTACGACGAGGACGTGGAGTTGGATTTTACACCCCATATTTATATATATATATATATATATATATATATATATATATATATATATATATATATATATATATATATATATATATATATATATATATATATATATATTATATATATATATATATATATATATATTAATATATATATATATATATATATATATATATATATATATATATATATATATATATATATATATATATATATATATATATATATATATATATATATATATATATATATATATAATATATATATATATATATATATATATATATATATATATATATATATATATATATATTATACATTTTTTTTATATACATACGCCATATTCCCGCATGATGCAGGGTGGAGTCGACTGCAAGAAAATTCCTGCAGTCGTACATGGGAAGACAAAAAAAATGGTTAAAAGGAATCCCAACCCTTAGAACCATGCGAAGAACTATGCTTTATGATCCAGCCTTGTCGCCCAATCCAAACTCGTGTTTTTAAATTTTATATTGTTAATGCTAATGTTGAATTTTCCACTTTAAGCCGAAAGTATGTTAACTGAAAGTTTAGTTGCTCCTCCAAAAAAAAAAAAAAAAAAATTTAATTGCGATTTATTTAATTTTGTTTTTTGAAAATATTTTAAAATATTATTATTAGAATAAATTTAGATAAAATATTACAAAAAGAGGACTTAACCTCTCTAATGCCAGTCAATACAGTTCCTCGCTTGCGTTTCAAACGCCGGACCTACTGCATACAAGACTAGCATTCTACCGTATGACCAAGTAGTCATACAAAATTTTCCAAATATTGCAAGGAAGAACGAGATGAGACGTCAAAATACACTTCGTTGATTACCTCGTAGCTACATATCAAGTTTTTTAAATCTAGTTGAAACTTTTATTTTTCAACTTTTCTTGCCACATTTTCTTGAGGTTGCATGCATGTGCCGTGCATAATCTTTTCTGCAAGCCTCTTTAGGGCTTGCTTTGAGAAACTTTTTATAAATAACCACACTTACTTAAAAACCATTTTGCTACTGAATATATATATATATATATATATATATATATATATATATATATATATATATATATATATATATATATATATATATATATATATATATATATATATATATATATATATATATATATATATATATATATATATATATATATATATATATATATATATATATATATATATATATATATATATATATATATATATATATATATATATATATATATATATATATATATATATATATATATATATATATATATATATATATATATATATATATATATATATATATATATATATATATATATATATATATATATATATATATATATATATATATATATATATATATATATATATATATATATATATATTATATATATATATATATATATATATATATATATATATATATATATATATATATATATATATATATTATTATATTTTTTTTTTTTATATCACCTCCGGTGGGCAAAGGCCAGAGGCCTACCAAAATTCCACCGGAGTTGGGGAGAAAGACTGAAGCCTGGTCAAATTAAAGGCCGACATGACCTGATACACGACGTTTAAAGGTGTGTAAGTCATAGGAAGTTGGAAAAATAGAAGAAGGGAGTGTGTTCCAGACTTTACCAGTAGAGTACATGTAGGACAGAGCATAGCGGTTAAGTCTGGGGTGAGAGAGTTGGACAGAGAAAGGATGAGACTGTGTAGAAAGACGAGTCGCACGAGCCCTTCTCAGTGGAGGAGGTATGCAACGAGAGAGTTCAGAAGAGCAGTGTCCATTGTAATAGCGATAGTATAGAGAGAGTGACGCAACACCCCTATACAGAGCAAGCAACTGGGGTGGAGTGAAGAAATGCTGAAGGCGCCTCAGAACACCTAACCTCTTAGAAGCTTGTTTAGAAAGAGAAGTAATGTGATCTTTCCAAGAAAGATCACGAGAAAAAGAAACACCGAGAATATTGAGAACAGATGAAGGTTTGAGTTGAGTGTTTTCGAAGAAGATATCATAGTTGTGTGGAAGATTGTGTCGAGTAGATATATATATATATATATATATATATATATATATATATATATATATATATATATATATATATATATATATATATATATATATATATATATATATATATATATATATATATATATATATATATATATATATATATATATATATATATATATATATATATATATATATATATATATATATATATATATATATATATATATATAATATATATATATATATATATATATATATATATATATATATATATATATATATATATATATATATA
>SEYY01018391.1:20000-27500 GCA_009176605.1 Armadillidium nasatum
TATATATATATATATATATATATATATATATATATATATATATATATATATATATATATATATATATATATATATATATAATATATATATATATATATATATATATATATATATATATATATATATATATATATATATATATATATTTATAATTACCAAGAAAAGTGAAGAATATGAAAACGAATCCATCCCAGCTTCGTCATTCTAAAATAAGGAAAACTCGGACCAGAAATTCATAGTAAAAATATAAAAATGATTATAAAATACAAATTAAAAAAAAAAAAAAAAATAAAAAAAAAAATTTTTTTTTTTTTTTTTTTTTTTTTTTTTTTTAATACAAAAGTTCACATCTCAAAAAGTTCATTGCCCTATTCGAGGAGAGGAACTTTTCTAAGTAGTAAACACCTAGGATTCCCAAGAGGAATCGAACCGGCGCCCTCAAGCTCGTGAATCAATCACTCTACCGTTTGAGCCACAGTACACAGCAGTAATTTTAGTACAGCCTTTGTTACAATAATGTATGAGTAACACGTAGAAATTTTCCACTATAAATGTCTTCAAATAAGATTAACACACACCTCTGATTTTGATTACATTTTACATTAATTATTCTCGAGTGCTTTAACTATATTATTTATTTGTTTGTAATACAATTACGACTTATTAATTGCTATAGTCAAACAAACTAACGAGTCGATCAATTGACATTGGTATATCGATCTCGATTGGAAAAGTGTGTCTTACGAGCACCAAAACAGAATAACAAACAAACGTTTCAGATAATGAATTTCTTCTGGGAAATTTAGATCATTTGAGTATTTAACGACGCATTATGCACACACACACACACACACACACTATATATATATATATATATATATATATATATATATATATATATATATATATATATATATATATATATATATATATATATATATATATATATATATATATATATGCAACCGGATAAAATTAGCTCAATTATTGGAATTTAGTATTTTAATGGGCAACTATGCTATAATTTATTTTTTATCGAGTTTATAATGATTCAGATGGAACTAAACAAGTAAGGTTTAGTTAATAGAACAAAAAACAAATTTAGCAACCAATTTGCAGGACAGCAGGGCAGCAGGACAGCAGGAAAGCAGTATGACAGGACAGCAGTACAATAGGACAGCAGGATAGCAGGACAACAGTACAGCAGGACAACAGGACAGCAGGACAGCAGGACAGCAGGACAGCAATACAGCAACACAGCAATACAGCAGTACAGCAGTACAGTAGTACAGCAGTACAACAGTACAGCAATACAGCAGGACAGCGACAGCAGGACAGCAGGACAGCAGGACAACAGGACAGCAGGACACATCATTCTTAGCCCGAGTGCATACCATCCAAACTGCAGTACAGACCAATTCCTGTCAGAGTGCACATTTGGCTTCAATTGCTTTTATGTGTGATAAGTGCTACAGATCGGTTTCAAACGAATGTTCAGATACGAGACCTGCTTCCTAAGTCAGACGTGTGTCCATTTCCAACTGTATATTTGGAAAAAAGATTTTATAAGGATGAAATGACTGTTAAATGACCTGCCGCTTGTGTTCTTTATACCTTTGTGCATTTGTTTCCCAATATTGGTTACTGATGAATCTCTGCTCGAACTGTATATGTCAGACGGCACATACACACACACACACACATATATATATATATATATATATATATATATATATATATATATATATATATATATATATATATATATATATATATATATGTGTGTGTGTGTGTGTGTGTGTGTGTGTGTGTGTGTGTGTGTGTGTGTGTGTGTTCGTGTGCGGGCACGCGCGCGCTCGTTTTGAAAGCTCGAATAAATCTTTAAATTTCGTCTGCGAAGAATAATAAAGCTAATGTTTTAAAAACATTTTGATTTCAGAGACTCGTCATGGGGAAGAGAATAATGAAGAAAATGAAGATTAAAAGAGGAAGATGGGGAAAGGGAGAGAGTGAGTGAGTGAAAGAGAGAGAGAGAGAGAGAGAGAGAGAGAGAGAGAGAGAGAGAGAGAGAGAGAGAGAGAGAGAGAGAGAGAGAGAGAGAGAGAGAGAGAGAGAGAGAGAGACTGAGAGAGAGAGAGAGAGAGTGAGAGAGAGACAGAGAGAGAGAAGAGAGAGATGAGAGAGAGAGAGAGAGAGAGAGAGAGAGAGAGAGAGAGAGAGAGTCCCCTTTTCCTTCTCTTGGGAATGAACAACTTTGAGAATTAAGGTGTCAAACTATTACGAAATTTTTGCTCCGTTTTCGAGATAGCAAACAACAAAAAAATATTCATTTTTAAGCACTTGTTTATATATATATATATATATATATATATATATATATATATATATATATATATATATATATATATATATATATATATATATATATATATGTGTGTGTGTGTGTGTGTGTGTGTGTGTATATGTATAAGTTATATTAAAGCTTCTTGTGATAACTGCCACGAGACTACACAATACCCACCAAGAAATTGCAAAATCCTACAAATTTCAAATTTAATTAAGGATTGTTCCAACCTTTACCAGTAGAATATATAAAGGATTGAGCTTAGCAGTCAAGTCAAAGTTAGGGTCCGAAGCTGTAAAGTGAAAAGATGAAATTGTGCGAAAAGATGAGTATACAAAAAGAAGATGTTGAGATGATAAAGTGGATATTATATGAAGGAACAGTCAGAGGAAATGAAGAAAGAAGAAATGAATAAAGAGGATATGAAGGACAATAAAATTTTGATGAACATCATGAATAAACAGGATTAAAGGATAAACGGTGACCAACAGTAAAAGCAGTAAAAGCAGTAAAAACAGTAAAAACAGTAAAATAGACTAAAAATGATATTAGTGTGGGTGAGTACAGTAAGGGTCTATAGAAATCTAATTATTTTGTCAGATTCTATCCAAATTATCCAATGTATCCAGTACATCAACAAAAATATTCACAGAAACGAAGAACAGAAGACCCTGAGTTGGTAGAATTAGAAAAATCAGTCAATTTGTAAGAAAAAAAAATAAAAAAATGTATAAGTTAGGTATAAAAATAATTAAGATATTTCCAAATTTTCAAGTTTAGCAATAGGAACCTATGAAAACAACCATGGTTTAAAAAAATAGGAAGATAGATGAATGGAGAAATCATTCTTTCTTGACACATGTTGAAAGAACGCACTCTTCCATCAGGAAGGAAATGTCTAGTTTGACAAAGGACTTCTGAAAGAGTTTATCAAAACAGAATACAAACTCGTAAAACCACAAGTTTTGCAAGGCAAAAAAAGAATCCCTAAAATACTATCCGCTGTCTTAGAATTTATCTGAAGCAATGAGAGAGAATAAGGTACACAGTGGTTGCGTTACGCACGCACAAACACACAAATTATACATTTTAATAATATTGTAGATAGAGAATATAAGAGGGAACTAAGTTCTCTTAAATTTAAGCTTAAAACAACAATATGTGAAGTCTAAAAAAAAAAAATATTGCGAATATTACAGTAATAAAAAAAGAAAAAGACTTTGCATTACAGCAACCAGGAATTCCTTTATCTGTATATATATATATATATATATATATATATATATATATATATATATATATATATATATATATATATATATATATATATATATATATATATATATATATATATATATATATATATATATATATATATATATATATATATATATATATATATATATATATATATATATATATATATATATATATATATATATATATATATATATATATATATATATATATATATATATATATATATATATATATATATATATATATATATATATATATATATATATATATATATATATATATATATATATATATATATATATATATATATATATATATATATAATATATATATATATATATATATATATATATATATATATATATATATATATATATATATATATATATATATATATATATATATATATATATATATATATATATATATATATATATATATATATATATATATATATATATATATATATATATATATATATATAATATATATATATATATATATATATATATATATATATATATATATGAAAACATGTTAATAGTGAGTAGAAGAACAATGCAAATTAAGGCCTCTCGCATATCATTATCAATCATTCGTAAAATTTTAGAAGTTTTTTAAATAAATTTTAAGTAAACATGTTTTTATCGAAGCGTTTATTATGCATTACTTGTATTGTGATTGTTTCTACAAAGCTATGAAGTTATATGTATTTATATGTATGTGTATATGAATGTATATGTGTGTTTGCAAAGTTATGTGTATTTTATGATTGATTCTTTTAATATAGGTAGTTGTTTTTATTGTATATATTATGTTGAAACTTTCATCTCACATCACTAATGCAGAAACTCGTACACAGACGCACACACGCACACACGCACACACGCACACACGCACACACGCACGCGCACACAACTCACACGCATACTTTTATCCTGACGTACATGATGGAAGGATCACTTAACTGGATGTACATCGTAATTGATTTGATTATTAAAAAAATTGAAATCGAGGGCAAACATGAATAATCTATCGCATGAGATTGGTCAAAGAATCGATTCTAGCTTATCTACTAAGTTTAATCGACCACTAATCCAATAGAATAGTTTTAGTAATCAGGAGTATTAACAGATATTATAAGAGTTAGTATACCATTAGTGGTTGTCGGTATATGCTATTTTCATTAACTTCTTCATAAAACATTTTTTTTATTCGAAAAAATATATCAAAACCTGAAGGATAAAAAAAGATAAAAGTGCGCATGACAGGCCCAGCAAAGCGGGGTGGTTAAAGAAAATAGGTTGCAAATTTAGTTTCCCCCTTTGAGATAAAGAGGATGAAGTAAACATCCTAACCTGAAATTATTTCCAAAGATAAAGCCTGGATAAAAGATAAAACTCCTAACAAGCCTAGCAAGCCGGGGTGGGAAAAAAGTATTGATAACAGTTTTAATGCCTCCTTTGGAAATTATGAAGATGAGGTAAACATCCTAACATGAAATTTATTTTCCGTTTATTATATTAGATAAAATACTTACAAAACTTCAGCAACTGCTCAGTCTCGCAGTTTAGAATAAATGTTGAAAATAATAATCATGATCTAATTGGAAATTTTATTAATGAAGGAAAGCACCAACAGAAATACTGATTCTCTGCATAATAATAATAATAATAATAATAATAATAATAATAATAATAATAATAATAATAATAATAATAATAATAATAATAATAATAATAATAATAATAATAATAATAATAATGAAAATGTCTGTTGGATTTTCTCTTTCAATTTTCAAAAGATTTTTTGTTTTACTATTTCTTCTATTTGCTGACCGGTTTCGTCTGCCAACTTCGGACATCATCAGAGCTTGGATTCTAGAAGATCAATGATTTATTTTAAAATGTTAAGCCAAAAGTTAATTGCGATAATAAATTTTGAAAAATTATTAGCTAAGTAGATATTAATTTTTGAGCTTCACATGAGGAGTTTCGAATTTAAATGATAGGAAAGGGGAAGAGGGAGGGGGAAGGAGAAGGGGAAGGGGTAGGGGGAAGGGGGTAAGGGAGTAAACGCTGGGATGTCCCATCTGTCAATCACTAAGACGCGTAACCAGTAAATGTCGACGTACAGTTAGACTCGGGTAAGTAAATTCGCACACGAGGGTAACTAACAGAAAGGGCATCATCCGTCCTCTTAAAAGAAATTTGAAGGATTTCATTATTAAATTTGCTGGAAAGAAATCTTAAAGATAGAAGAAGAAAACTTCAAAATAATTCCATTTTTATTCAGGGAAAACGCTGGTATGCCCCATCTGTAAAATCAGTCAATCGCGTAACCAGTAAATAATAATTTTTCAAAATTTATCATCGTAATTAACCTTTGGTTTAACAATTTAAAATAAGTCAATCATTTTCTAGAATCCAAGCTCTGATGATGTCCGAAGTTGACGGACAAAACCCGTCAGCAAATAGAAGAAATAGAAGAACAAATAATCTTTTGAAAATTGGAAGAGGAAATCTAACTGATATTAAAATAAAGCTGAATAAAACTAGAATAATAAAAATAATAATAATAATAATAATAATAATAATAATAATAATAATAATAATAATAATAATAATAATAATAATAATAATAATAATAAGACAATAATAAATAATAATTAATAACAATAAAAATAATAATAATAATAATAATAATAATAATAATAATAATAATAATAATAATAATAATAATAATAATAATAATAATAATAATAGCTAAAACTTTTTGTATATATTTTTTTCGTTTAATGCTTTTAAGAAAGCCTGTTTTTTCCTTTTTAACAGTCGTGCGGATATATATATATATATATATATATATATATATATATATATATATATATATATATATATATATATATATATATATATTATATATATATATATATATATATATATATATATATATATATATATATATATATATATATATATATATATATATATATTATATATATATTTATATATATATATATATATATATATATATATATATATATATATATATATATATATATATATATATATATATATATATATATATATATATATATATATATATATATATATATATATATATATATATATATATATATATATATATATATATATTTATTAAATGTTTTAAGCTTCTAAAAATATTCCATCATTGTTAAGTTAATATTAGTTTCTTAAGTAAGTGATCACCAATGAGTTAAGAATTAGTGCTTCACGCAATAGCTTGCATGGATTAGGCCACGTAGTATTTCGTCGTTTAACATAGGATTATTAGAGAGCTTTTAATAAGGTTAAGTTGGTTAAAAGAACTTAAAAAGAACGTTGGAATACATCTGTTGAAGATGGTAGTCAGGGGAAGGAAGATACGACAACAGTTTAGTTAAGATTACATGATACTTGGAATCCTGAATCACAATTTTTTTTTTTTTTTTTTTTTTTTTTTTTACACATCACCACCACTCACGGGCAAAGCCCTATTCAAGGAGGGGGTGCTAAAACAATAGAAGAGATAAAAACAACCCACAACCCACACCTAACGCAAATTTCGCAGGTGAGCACAGACGTGGGTCTTAAAGGAATTTAGATTAAATTCAGCAGGAAACACAGAAGATGGAAGAGAATTCCACAAAACAGAGGTGGCTGGAAAGAAGGAGGCACCACAGCGAACAAGCCTGGAGTTGCCTATGTCCACGCAAAATTGATGCGCGGACATTGCACCCCTTGTGCTGCGAGGACGCCGTAAAGGTGGAGGTACACGGGTGGATAGTTCCCTCGAGCATTTGCCGCTGTAATACCTATAGAAAAGAGATAAGGCACCAACATCACGTCGCAAAGATAAAGAGTCAAGAGAAT
>SEYY01018391.1:30000-40000 GCA_009176605.1 Armadillidium nasatum
GTGTGTGTGTATGTGCTTAAACACATATGTTTATGTATTTAATAAATTCTTTTCTTCTATCCGCTGATATTTCAAGGCAATGGTTGCCATTAGCCATAATGCGACCCCGTAACGGCAATCATAAATCAAAATACACGAAGAAACTTGTTTCCCTTTTTAAATATGAAAAGCAAACAAGAACAAAAATATTTATATGATAAATGAAGAGTAAAGAAGATAATAATATGAGGAATTATTTGAAGAAATATTCTTGAGAGAAGTAGGGTGAGATTCCACAATGTCAAAATATTTAGTAAGTTGATCTTCAGTCTCAACAACTGGTGGTTCCGATCAATCGAAGGAGATGGCTTTAGGAGAATATTATATTCTTTTAATTTTTTATGATAATGTTGTGGTTATTTAAACTTTTAATACTTATATTTTCCACTTGTATGTTGATCTTCAGTCTCAACAATTGGTGGTTCGATCATAGAGAAGATGGTTTAGAGAATATTATTTTTCTTTCTTTTTTATGATAATGTTGTGGTTATTTAAGTTTTTAATGCTTATATTTTCCACTTGTATGTTGATATTCAGTCTCAACAATTGGTGGTTCGATCATCGAGAAGATGGTTTAGAGAATATTATTTTTCTTTCTTTTTTATGATAATGTTGTGGCTATTTAAGTTTTTAATGCTTATACTTTCCTCTTGTATGTTGGTATTCAGTCTCAACAATTGGTGGTTCGATCATCGAGGAGATGGTTTAGAGAATATTATATTCTTTCTTTTTTATGATAATGTTGTGGTTATTTTAAGTTTTTAATGCTTATACTTTCCTCTTGTATGTTGATATTCAGTCTCAACAATTGGTGGTTCTATCATCGAGGAGATGGTTTAGAGAATATTATATTCTTTCTTTTTTATGATAATGTTGTGGTTATTTTAAGTTTTTAATGCTTATATTTTCCTCTTGTATGTTGATCTTCAGTCTCAACAATTGGTGGTTCGATTATCGAGGAGATGGTTTAGAGAATATTATTTTTCTTTCTTTTTTTTATGGTAATGTTGTGGTTATTTAAGCTTTTAATGCTTATATTTTCCTTATATATGTTATTTCTAATATTGGACAAAAGACTCTTGGAAAACTTGGTCAAGAGGTAGTGGAGACAAGTACAAGGAATGAAAATGGATTGAGTTTAGATGAATCTGAAATTGATCTGAAAAAGACTGAGTTTTCATCCGATCTCTCCAACTTGGTTTGCCATTTCTCTTCATTCACCACTATTCATTCATATGTTTTTTCCCCTCATCATATTATATCTTTTTTCTATAATTATAAATACATGAAAAGTCAGATTGATTTCTTATTTAAGACCTTCAATTCCTAAATGAAGATATTTTGTTCCCGTGATACAATTAAATGATATGAGCTAAATTAGTGTATCAAACAAAAGAAACCACCAAAATAAATCCATTTAAATTCTCTTCTTAAATAGAATTTTATGGTTTTTGAACATACTTTTTAATGCTCTAATTCAGGGGTGGGCCACTTTTGGACTTTGCCGAAACGTCCAGTGCCATATTCAAAAAAAGGCATAAAAATTGTCGTCTAAATTATACATATAAACTAATAGAATAAATATTTTTTACAAAATATTAGATTTCTTACCTTTATTTAATTATTTTAGGGTCGAATTTTGATGTAGAGAAAACTAATTTTAGTCTTTTTGTAAGAGGGATTCTTTTCTAATTTTTGTTTTTTCCTTTTCACTTTAAAAATTAAAATATTTTTACATACCTATTTTAACGGGCCATATTTTGAATATTGGCGGGCCACTTATTGGTCCACGGGTCATATATTTAACACAGGCTTGCTCTAATTGTTAAATAGCCTGAAAACTGCAGTAAAAATTTAAGTACTGAAACTTTTTACTGTGTTTTAGAAATGATTTTCATAACATTCTTGAAGCAGAAATTTATTTCCCGTACGATTGTTTTTTAAATCTAAAAATATTTATGGAACATGAGAATTGTTGGATTGATTTTATTAAAGGAAGAATTTTAATTAAAAAAAACATTTCAAAAATTTCTTTTAATGAAGTCTGATATTTATTCATAACAGAGAGGAAATCTGTCATTTCAATTTGAATGATGGGAAATCAATTTCTTTTTTAAACAATTTGCCTATTCAGCGGATTTTTTTTAAAGCTTTTTATTGTTCTTTTTTAGGGATGTATCTGAAAAAATTTTATAGTATTTTTTTTTTATTGTAATAATTAATTTTTTTTTTTAATAAAATTGAGGATAAAAGGGAAAACATTTGGCCTCATTTTTGAGTATAGATAATTTTAAAGTTTAAATCTAATACTAAGTAAAAAAAAATAGATAATAACCATAATAGTTAAATTTTAAATAAAAAAAAAAATTAAAGGTAAAAATAACAGAAAATAACAGTATATAAATTATAGTTAATGATCAACTACTTTTTGCGTGATTGATGATATTACATTTAAAACCAAATAAATAACTACAAAATATCTTTAAAAAAAAAAAAAAAAAAAAAAAAAAAAAAAAAAAAAAAAAAAAAAAAAATTAATCTACAATTGAAATTCTCTTTCATTAAAGTTTACAAACCTACACAGAACCAATATCCTTCCTTCGAAATTTAGGGCCTAAACGTGTAATTCTTAAAGCTATTTAGTACAGAACAATTTATCTTGGATTACCGAGCAATTTTGCCAATTCAAACTCAACCGCAAAAACTGCATAGAATAAGATATTCAAATTTATATTTTGAAACTTAAATATTAAAATTTATTTAAATTTAAATATTTATTATTTTAAAATGCATATATTTCATACATGTGAAAATGCCACCAATATCGATTTCTGCTTCAATGATATTAAAAACATATTGTTCATTTTTTTTCGATCACTTAAAAAACCCTAAAAATTTTCCCCCCTCTCCCCCTACAAAAAAAAGTTTACCAATTAAAATTATCATTATTTTAAAAAAAAAAAAATTAAAAAAATAATAATAACAAAAAACGGTCTTTATTTTATCAGTGAATAAAAGCCTCTTCTCGCGATTCTAATCACAGAATCCCCGAAGCCGATTTCGAACGTTCATCAGAGAGAAGAAATATATTTGAAAAACAAGATCAATTCTCCAACTTTGCAGAATATTGCCTCTAAAGTTTCGCAATTTGCATTATTTTTACTCTTTAACTTTTTTCTTCGTTGTTGATTCTATTTTTCTTTTTTTTATTTAAATAAATTTTTTTTTATCTTATCTCTTCCTCGGAGCAAATAAAGACATGTGACACGCTCATTTATGTACAAATTATACGTATACTTAGATATGCATAACAAACACATTATACCGTATTATATATATATATATATATATATATATATATATATATATATATATATATATATATATATATATATATATATATATATATATATATATATATATATATATATATATATACATATACACGAGTCAAACAGAACTATTTACAGCATTTTTTTCCTACAAATACTATGAAAACTTTATGATGCAGATTTAGTACCTTTGAACCTTTTTTTGTATAGGTAGTATCGTAGTTTCTAAAGAAGTTGTACATCCTTGAATGACATTGTTGTAGTTTTTGGTGTTGTAATTCATGTCTATAAACACACTATTACCACAAAGAAGTTTTCCTCTTTGAAGGCAATTAATTTCTTACAGAGGTAGAAACGTAGTAAACGGGGAAGGACTAGAGTTTCATTAGAGCAAGGAAGTGTGTACCTTTTTAGCAAACGACAGAGCAGTGCTCTATAATTATCTTCTCTCTCTCTCTCTCTCTCTCTCTCTCTCTCTCTCTCTCTCTCTCTCTATATATATCTATATATATATATATATATATATATATATATATATATATATATATATATATATATATATATATATATATATATATATATATATATATATATATATATATATATATATATATATATATATATATAATATATATATATATATATATATATATTATATCTGGAAAATAAATTCATATATTCTTCGTCTATTTTTATTAATCATCAATATTTCCGATTTACATAATTTCCATTCGTTGTTACAAACTGAACTAATTTTATCCTTTTCCTTTTCATAAAGTCTACCAAAGTGTTTGCTGAATCTAAGCTCCTGACATTAATGACCTTTTATATATATATATATATATATATATATATATATATATATATATATATATATATATATATATATATTATATATATATATATATATATATATTTTATTTCACCTCTGGTGGGCAAAGGTCAAAAGCGTACTAAAATTCCACCAGAGTTATGGGGAAAGTCAGGAACCTGGTCAAATTAAAGGCCGACATGAACCTGATACCCTGCGTTTGAAGGTGTATAAGTCATAGGAAGTTGGGAAAATAGATGAAGGAAGTGTGTTCCAGACTTGACTATAGTAAAGTACATGTAAGATTGAGAATAACGGTTAAGTCTGAGGTAAGAGAGTTGGAAAGAGAAAGGAAAGAGTCGCACGAGCCTTTCTCATTGGAGGAGGTATGCGACGAGAGAGTTCAGAAGAGCAATGTCCGTTGTAATAGCGATAGTATAGAGAGAATGACGCAACAATTCGACTGGCAGAAAGCGGCTGGAGAGAATTAGTGAGAGCAGGAGAGTTGATATGGCGAAAAGCCCAAGACTCCACCTTTTCTAGGACAGTTGATGAGTAGAACCACCACAGATGTGTGAGGCGTACTCCATACAGTGGTGAACAACACCCCTATACAGAGCAAGCAACTGGGGTGGAGTGAAGAAATGCTGTAGGCGCCTCAGAACACCCAACCTCTTAGAAGGAGGAGAAGTAACGTGATCTTTCCAAGAAAGATCACGAGAAAAAAAACACCAAGAATATTAATGAGAGATGAAGGTTTGAGTTGTGTGTTTTCGAAGAAGAGATCATTGTTGTGTGGAAGATTGTGTCGAGAAGAGAGATGGAGAAATTGAGTTTTAGATGTATTGAAAACGACCATGTTTCTCTGAACCAATTTGAAATGCGAGAGAGATCAGAAGTTAGTTGCTCCAAGGCCACCTCCTTGCTTCTATTAACTGTTGTTGGGAGGGGCGCTTTTCAAAACGAAAAGAGTAATGAAGGGTGGAGTCATCAGCATAGGAGTAGATAGGAGATGTTGTAATAGAGAAAAGGTCATTAATAAAAAGTAGTAAAAGTGTTGGGAGATAGAACAGATCCCTGAGGAACACCACTATTAATAGATTTATAGGATGAACGGTGGCCGTCTACAACAGCTTCTATAGAACTACCAGAAAGGAAATCAGAGAGCAGGCCACAGAGAGAAGGATAGATTCCGAAAGAAGGAAGTTTGGAAATCAAAGCTTTATGCCTGACACTATCGAATGTTTTCTATATGTCCAGCGCGACAAAAAAAGAGTCACCGAAATCCCGAAGAGCGGGAGACCAAGAGTCAGAGAGAAGGGAAAGAAGGTCACCAGTAGAGTGTTTCTTACGAAAGCCATACTGGTGATCAGAGATAAGATTGGAAGAATTGAGATGTTTCCAAATCTTCTTGTTAATGATAGATTCGAAAATTTTAGAGAGAACGGAGGTTAAGGAAATTGGACGGTAGTTAGAGGGTTGGGAGGGGTCTACCTTCTTCGGCACAGGATGAATGAGCACGTGTTTCCAGCAAGAAGGGAAGGTTGAAGTAGAAGACAGAGACGAAATAGTTTACCAAGGCAGGGTGCAAGCTCGGAAGCACAAGTTTTGATAACCACAGGATGGGTGCCATCAGGACAGTACGCCTTCTTAATGTTAAGCTCAGAGAGAGCAGAGATGACGTCTTTAGAATTAATTACAATTTTAGGCATAAATGAGTAGGAGGTTGAAGGAGTAGGAACAGCTACGGAATCGTCTAATGTTGAATTAGAGGCAAAAGTTTGAGTGAAGAGTTCAGCTTTAGAGGAAGGCAAAACGGCAGTTGAACTGTCAGAAGATACTAGAGTAGGGAAAGAGGAAGAGGCAAAGTTAGAGTTGACATTTTTTGCAAAATGCCAGAAAGGGCGAGAAGAAGAGGAAGCAAAAGATTATTGCATTTGCGGCCTAGAAAAGAGTTTTTTGGTATCTCGAAGAATAGATTTTGCACGATTCGGGGATGAAATATAAGTTGCATGCTTTTCCAGAGTTTGAAGACGACTGTAAACCCTGGAGGCAGCATCCCTACGGTGGATAGCACGAGAACAAACAGAGTTAAACCATGTTTTGTTAGGTTTAGTAGAAGGGAAAGAATATGGAATGTACGCCTTCATGCCAGAGAGAATCACCTCGGTTATGGGCTCTGCACATTCCGAGGGACCCCTCCCACAGAAACAATAATAATTCCATGGAAAAACAAAAATACAATCGCAAATCAGACCAGTTAGTGTAAGGAGAAAGATAAGAAGTTAGGAAAAGATCAAGTATGTTGGGTTCATCATCAAGACGGTCAGGGATACGAATAGGGAAATGAACCAACTGCTCAAGGTTATTCTGGATACAAATTTGGTAGGCGAGTTAACCAGCTGGATCATGAGAACTAGATGAAAGCCATTGGCGGTGGTGAACATTGAAATCCTAAAATGATGATTTCGGAGAAAAGAGAAGAAGAAAGAATGTGCTCTATTTTGGAGTTAAGATAGTCGAAGAATTTTGGATAGTCTGTAGAGTTAGGAGATAAGTAGACAGAAGAGGTGAATTTAGTTGTAAAGTTGGAAGAAAGTTTAAGGCATTAAGTAGAGAATTCAGAAGATTCCAAATTAGAGACAAGAGAACAGACATCATTGCGCACATTTGCGCAACATCCGCCTTTGGCTGAAAATTGAGGATAGAGACAGTAGGAGGAAACAGAGTAGGGTTTGCTGTCAGAGCACTCAGACATCTAAGTTTCAGTTAAGAACAAGAGATGAGGTCTAGAATAAGAGAGGTGGTGTTCGACAAAGTGGAGATTAGACGAAAGATCGCGAATGTTGCAGATATTAATGAAAAAAGAAGACCGTGCACCAGGGCAATTCGCAACAAGGTGTTGGTGCTACCAATTCCATCACCGGAGGCCACCAACTCCCAAGTGGTATAGGGGAGGAGTGGATGAGGGGCTGTATTTGAAATCCACCCCTCTTGGATTATCCGAGGCAGATTTATGCTTCGCCATTTTTGATTTATTTAATAGGTAATGTAAGAGTAAGCGCTTGTAAATTAGTTGGATACATGTGAAGGAGGAAGGTTGAGGGAGCACAGGCATTCCAATATGAGTCAAGGGTACACTAGAGAATCTCTGAGAAAATGAAACGCGAAAAGGAACGAACCAAAGGGCAACGGAGTGAAACGGAATGGTCTACTCTATCACACAGCGTGTTAAGCCAAGGGGGGGGGTACTTTCATCGCTTCAGACTGCCATACTTCCTACCCTTATATATATATATATATATATATATATATATAATATATATATATATATATATATATATATATATATATATATAATATTATATGTTACCACTTTGCATATATTTATTGAAGATAATAATCTAATAAATATGCATTCCAAATGCAGATGAAAAATCAGTCTTCAGAATATTTCAAAAAAGTAATAGGATTTATTATCATTATTATTATTATTATTATTATTATTATTATTATTATTATTATTATTATTATTATTTTGTTACTATTTACAACTTTTACTCTTCTTTGTGATTTTCTATATTATAACCTTGTTGTAAAATATATTAATTTTCTCTAATGGTTTTTCAACTCCAAAATTCTAAAGAATGATTTGACATATATTATATCAAAATTATTTGTGCTGATATTTTTTTTTATATTATAAAATATGAAATTTGCATGAAATGCACCACGGTAAGTTTGGTGCATAAATAAAAGGTAACTTAGGAAATCATATCCCTTTGCAGAAGTTTCATATTGCACCTGAGTCATGCGCCCTCGAATAAATGTCAGGATGAAGGGTGCCTTCCAGTGCCTACTTTATTTAACAATTGCAGCTAGATAAAAGAAGGGTATCCTTCACTGGTATTCGAATTCTGATTGTCAGAGTAATAGTGTAGCATCGTAATCATAATTCATTGATAGAATATATCGCCTTAGAAGTGCCAGACATAAAGGTGCCGTTTAGTTCGTGTGTGGTTTGGCATGGTGCCATGCTCGGCTAGCCTAAAATTCACACTATAAATAACTGAAATTGTGTAAATCAAAATTCATTTTGTTTTTTGAATATTGTATACATAAAAAGAAACTTTCCACTCGTCAAAGCCCAAAAAAATGTTCATAAACTGAATTTACTTCCTTAATAGTTTTGCAATCTAGACATTTCTCTGGTCTTTGACCATTGAGTCATCTTTACCTTCCATCGATTAACAGTCAGAGGTTTCAACTTAATCTGCTATAAGCATTTTAGATAGATGTAAATATTCGCAATACGTATGTAACTCGCTTAACATTCGCGATAAAAAAAGACTGATATCAGCAATTTTTTTTAACTATACTCACGATTCTTTTGTTGAAAGGTAAGCAGTTCAGATCATGAAGTAGATCGTACATTTAAATTCAAAATCGTCACTGTTGTTATAGTCAACGAAGAAGTCTACTCCAACCTTCAAATTTTTCACCTGCGAAAAAAGAAATTAAAATAACTTTTTTGACATATTTTTGAGAACATAAATTAAATTAAAGAATTATAATGAAAATAATTGTAATTTAAATTTTTCTAAATTTAAATGTTACTTAATATTTTACTACACTGAATTAAAATCTCTTAAGTGACATTTTTTCCACTCTCAAGATAATTTTTCTCGGGGAAAAATTAGTTCTGCGACCCCTGGGGGTCCATATAGAATTCCTGCTGGTCTAAATCTAAGTAACCTTTAGAGAATAATCAGATTAATCTACCATTCCGCATATCCGGATTATCAGGTGGATAAATACGATAATACGATAGAACGAAAATGAGAGACAGAGAAAAAGAGATAGAGACATTGTAAACAGAGAGGCTGAAAGAAAGAGACAAAGAGATAAAAATAGAGATGAAGAGAGAAAGAGAGAGAGAGAGAGAGAGAGAGAGAGAGAGAGAGAGAGAGACAGTTCAATAGAGAGACAGAGTGAGATAGTAGTAATAAGAGAGAAATAGAGAGATATATAGGAAAACAGATATACAGAGAGAGATATGAGACAAAGAAGCATAGAGAAAGATAGAGTAACATAGAGAAACTGAGGAAGAGATAAAGAGAGTGACAGAGAGAAAGAGAGAGAGAGACAAAGATAAGAGAGAGAAAGAGAGAATTTAGCATAATTATATATATTATATATAATATATATATATATATATATATATATATATATATATATATTATATAATAATATATATTATATATAGTTATATATTTATAAGAGAGAGAGAGAGAGTAAGGTATCAGAGAGAGTAAGAGAGTATGTTAGAGAGACAGAGATAAATGAGGTAGAAAGAAAAATGGAGAAACAGAGAGAGACAATGGGAAACTTTGATTAAGAGAGAGGAACAGTGAGTAAAAGAGAAAAAAACTGAACAAGAAAGAGAGAAAGAGAGACATTGCAAAAACAGAGAATTAAGAAGAAAGGCAGAGACTAAGAGAGGGACAGAGGGAAATTGAGAGAGAGAGAGAGATAAAAGAAACATAAATAACGAAAGAGAGAGAGAGAGAGAGAAAGAGTAAATGAGTAAAGAAAGAGATAAAAAGATGAGAGAGACAGAGAGATGTGAGTAGCAGAAGGATATAGAGAAAGTGAAAGAGAGACACAGAAGGAACAAACTTAATTAAGATTTTAAGAAATTGATCCTTCAATTTAAGAGAAGAAAATTGGATTAAATCATAAATGACAAAATCATCAAAATTTATCCATAATTTATTGTCTAATTTTGAAGCAATAATCGTAGGAAGATATTCTGAAA
>SEYY01018391.1:55000-57500 GCA_009176605.1 Armadillidium nasatum
CTTGTGATTACTATTATTCTGTGCATGTTGTTTCATCGAAAAAAGAATATAAGTTTTATTTCGTCTTTTATGAAGAAACCCCCTTTCTCGCCTGCCTTCGGGTAGTGCATATCTATATATATATATATATATATATATCTATATATATATATAATATATATATATATATATATATATATATTATATATATAATATATTATATATATATATTATAATGTATGTTGACTAAGCAGGTTTATTTAAAATTTAAACCCAATAGATAATTAAGAGAAACTAAACAGTTCAAAGTTAATGGCCGACATTCTCCGAAAGGCTACTTGTGATATACACTGTGAACGACAAACAATTAGAAAGATTAGGAGAAAAAATAAATTTGGATTTTGCTAGTATTAATGAACTTACACCGCACTACAAAAATTGTCCTAACGAATCGTTGGGACAAGTGGCAAAAAATGTCAGAACAAATATTTTTTTTATTTTCTTGCTAGAAAATAAATCGGTGAAACGACTTTCTTATGCTTAACATGTCTTAACAGGGACGAACAACAAGAGCAAACAACTATGATGAAATAAAGAAATTCTGAATGCGCCTCAGAACACCCAACCTTTTAGAAGCTTGTTTAGAAAGGGAAATAATGTGATCTTTCCAAGAAAGATCACGAGAAAAAGAAACACGACCAAGAATATTAAGGAAAGATGAAGGTTTGAGTTGTGTGTTTTCGAAGAAGATATCATAGTTGTGTCGAGTAGAAAGATGGAGGAATTGAGTTTTTGAGGCATTGAAAATGACCATGTTTTCTCTGCTCCAATTTCAAATACGTGATAGATCAGAGGTCAGTTGCTCCAATGTTACCTTATATATATATATATATATATATATATATATATATAATATATATATATATATATATATATATATATAATATATATATATATATATAATATATATATAATATATTGAAGAACTTAAAAAAAGGATTCACAAATAAATCATATTTCCCATTGCCCTCCAAAAAAAATAAAAAAAAAAAAAAAAAAAATAAAAGGAAAAAATCTATTATTTTCAAGTGCATTTATTTGCAACTGAAAATAAATAAAGTTTTCTGAAAAAAAAGTTTGCAATTTGAATAATATTTTATTCAATAAAGTAAAAATATTCATATTCATGCTTTAAGAAATTGTAAGAAAATTTTAAAACAACTTTTTTGAGTAGGAATTCTTTTGAAGCAAGATTATGTATGGTCATTTAGTTATATATTATATATTATTATATATATATATATATATATATATATATATTATATATATATATATATATATATATATATATATATATATATATATCAAACGTTTGCTGTCGAGGCACCAACTTTGCACAAATGTCGATAGTCGAGTATTATTTTTCGCCCATTGTCAACATTGATATGCGTTTCTCCCGCAACGACATGCGATTATAAAGTATGACTTTATCAATCCTTGAGGTATTGGCTGGTGTGACAGCTGTCGTAAGTACATATTTGCGCTGTCCATTAGTGAAAAAGTCTCGACTTTCATCAAACTGCCAATACCATTCATACATTTCTTGCCAGTGACTGCGTGTGTTCCTCATACTGTATTTGTAATCTTCTCAACATTTCAGCTAGGTTCATGTTCTCTTTATTGACATATTTGATTATACATCATTGTTTCATATCAACAGGTACATTTTTCTCTACCATCTTTTGTTAACACGAGTGCTCTTGAACAACAATTAACTGCCAGACGTACGATTACGATATAATTAATGTTATATTATTCTCACTTTAGTCCTTTTAATTTCATATAAACAGGCACATTTTTCTCTACCATTTTTGTTAACACGAGTACTCTTGCACAACAATTAACTGCCAGACGCACGATTACGATATAATTACTGTTAAATTATTGTAACTATCGTCATTTTTATTTTATGCACATATCTCGGTCAGCCTTGAACGAACCTTGTTTTACCAATAATTAATTATTAGCAATATTTGACAAAATATCTGGCTTTTACCCAATTTCATCTGAAATTGTGTACAAGTGAATTTACCAATTCAAGGAGTTGAGGGTACGGAGGGGTAGAGCCCCTCGTAGAAAGATGCCCTGTTGCCATGCATTAAAATGTAATTTTCGAAATCGATATTGAAATCCTTATATCGGTCTATAAATATCAATATATCAACCTATCATTCCTCAAAACTGAAGACTCCATGTACAATAAAAGGTATGAGTGTTTATCGAAAAGTTAATATTTTTCAGTATATTTTGATCAAAAGTGGTCTTATTTTCCCCAATTAGACTTTATTTCATGTTTTTACCTTTGTTATGTATTTATAGCTTAATTATAGTAGAAATAAATAGAAATCAAATGTGATTAACCGTATAGTCAGACCTTTATCTTATTATATATATATATATATATATATAATATATATATATATATATATATATATATTATATTATATATATATAATTAATA
>SEYY01018391.1:72500-77500 GCA_009176605.1 Armadillidium nasatum
TATATATATATATATATAATATATATATATATATATATATATATATATATATATATATATATATATATAATATATATATATATATATATATATATATATATATATATATATATATATATATATATATATATATATATATATATATATATATATATATATATATATATATATATATATATATATATATATATATATATATATATATATATATATATATATATATATATGTGTATGTGTGTGTGTGTGTGTGTGTGTGTGTAAAAATACTTTTAAAAAAACTGTGTATAAAATAGTAAACATAAAAAAATATTAAAAATACCCACAAGAATTAGTAATACCAAAATATGTAAAAATAATCAAAATTTAAACAAATTTAAATTATAATAAAATAATTTAAATTAAAAAAACTATTAATTGGAAAAATTGAAATTCATAAATTAAATTATTTTATAAAAATATCAAATTCAAATAATTTTTATAAATATTTAAAAAAAAATTTTTTTAAAATTTCATCAAAAAATTAAAATAAAAATTATTTTTTTAAAAATATTTAATTTTTAAAAGTTTATATATTATATATATATATATATATAAATATATATATATATATTATAATATATATATATATATATATATATTATATATATATATATATATATATATATATATATATATTATATTATAATTTATATTAAAATATAAATATAATTAAAAAAATATTAATTCAAATAATTTTAAATAATTAATTTTTATTTTTAAAAAATTTAATAAAATTAATTAAAAATAAAATAATTTTATTTTATTTTTAATTATAAAATAAATTAAAAAAAATATAATAATATATATTATTATATAATATATATATATATATATATAATATATATATATATATATATATATATATATATATATATATATATATATATATATAATATTAATTCAAATAATTTTAATAAAAATTATTTTATTTTTTTAAATTATTTTTTTTTTTTAACAAAAAATACAAAAATATTTTTAATAAAAATATTTAAATAAAATTGATATACATAAATTAAAATAATATATATTTCAAAATATTAATTCAAATAATTTTAATAAATTTGATATCAAATTTTTTTTTCAATTAATACGCAACATTACATCACATATCCCTAAAATAACTCTTTTTCAATTTTGTGTGTCAATAAAGGGAAAAGGGATTAACTTCGTCTCTTTTCATTTTGAAATGGAAGAGAGACAGGACGAAAAATGAAAGCCTTTAAAGTCCAAACTTGAAAGTAACTTTCATTAATCAAAGTATTTGAGCAGATGAAAGTAGATTTTAATTGCCATCCTTTAAATTTGTTTAATTTCTAGCATGTAAGTATTTGTATAGGAATGTATTTGTGTAAGTGCGTATTTGTTTATATAAATATTTGTGTTTGCATGTATTTGTGCTTGTAAGTATTTGTATACGAATGTATTTGTGTATATATGTATTTGTGTAAGTGAGTATTTGTTTATATATGTATTTGTTGTATGTATGTATTTTTGTATGGATGTATTTGTGTATGAATGTATTTGTATAGGAATGTACTTGTGTATGTATGTATTTGTGTGAGTATTTGTTTATATATGTATTTGTGTATGTATGTATTTTTGTATGCATGCATTTGTGTAATTTTTTATTTGTATATGTATGTATTTGTGCATGTATGAATGTATTTGTGTATATATGTATTTGTGTAAGTATGCATTTGTGCAAGTAGGTATTTGTGTATGTAAGTAGTAAGGGGGCACTTTTGACAGGTGCAGGATTTATGGGACGCGCTTTTGACTGGAATTTTGATTTGCAATTGCAAATCACTCCGCTAAAATTGACCTCACGCTCTTTCCTGACACCGTTTTGAGGAGTTCAACCTATCGAAATTTACCTAAAGTCAGGGGATGGGGGCATAGGGAGCATATGGGGTCCCGTGAGCCCCTCAAAATCGGTATCAGGAAGTTACCTGAGTTTGCAGAATTGCTACGTTCACCTCACTCCTCTTCTTTTAGCGGTTTAGTCTGTTGAAATCGGTTCTCATCGGAGTTCAAGGGAGCATGAGGCCCGCAGAGGCTCATGAACCTACAAAACAAAGGTCAGGAAGGTCCCTGAGAATGCAGCATTGCATGCAATTCTAAATAAGACCGTCAGGTTTTTTTCCAGTCAAAAGGGCGTCCCATAAATGCTGCACCTGTCAAAAGTCCCCCCTTTACTATTTATGTATGTATTCATATATGTTTGTATTTGTGTATGCATATATTTGCATGTATTTGCATATGTATGAATAGGGTTTTGTCCATGAGTGGTGGTGATGTGTAAAAAAGATATATATATATATATAATATATATATATATATATATATATATATATATAATATATATATATATATATATATATATATATATATATATATATATATATATATATATATATAGACCTTCGACCTTTTTCAGCACTCAACATGTTCTAATTAGTTACCTGAAAAATATGCACCAAACAAAGCAATTTTATTTTCGGTACATACGACCTTTTGCAATAGGAAAAGCAATAAACACAAATGTCATTGTTGTTTAATGTGTTCCTCCTGGCAATATTATCTTATTTAGTCCGGAATCAATTAGTTAATTACAAGCAGTTCATATTTGTTAAGGATGTCTTTGGTAATACCTTTTTAAATTAAGTTAAATAGTATAATAACATTATTAATTGCTGGTTATATATATATATATATATATATATATATATATATATATATATATATATATATATATATATATATATATATATATATATATATATATATATATATATATATATATATATATATACGAATAATAAAGTTCAGAAACTTTGTCTGAAATGAATATTTGATAACTTCACAGAACTAAGCGATAAGAAAGATCAGAGAAATGCCATTATTTTACCGTTCCTTCAATATACAATGCTAAAAGTTTTCCTACGAATGATAAAATAATGTAAATGATTATATATACTATATATATATATATATATATATATATATATATATATATATATATATATATAGGGAAGAGGAAAATAACACGATTTATAACAATGACACTACCCCTCCATTGGACTTGTGGGGTGTTAAGGAACATTCCATTGCACTTTGAAGTTCAATGATTTGCTCTATTCTCGTTTCATCTTTATATCCTTTCTACATGGAAGTGGCTATTGGTTTGACCAGAAGGAACTCAGTTTTTAATGCACCGTGCTGTTTTGCAATACAGTTTTTGTGGGTGTATGAAATTGAACAATTTAATATTGCCTGAAAGATTTAAATTTATTTGACTTCCATAAACAGAACCTTAACTGCTACTTCTCCATCAATACTTGGGAGTTGACGACCCTCGGTGGTTGGTACAACTAAGGAATTGACTAACTTTTCCAATACAAGGTTTTCTTTTTGTACTAAATTCTGCATGATTTTTTTTGTGCTTGATCAGTTTGTGACTTGTGTTTATTTGGGCAATGACGTTGCAAACAACTTGAACCATTGATCGTCTCTAAGATGAACCCAACTTACGAGAAGAACCCCAACAATTTATTTTTACACTTAAACTCTTTCCACCTCAGGATTCTTCCGGTCCCTTTATTATATCTGTATCCTCTTCTATTTCTTCAAGTCTTCCACAAAAAAAGATCCATGTCTACAATCTGGAGCAAATATTTGTGCTTCGTTGCTATTAGTCAGACGTTGGGTCGTACTTCTTTGATTTACATTGAAATGATTACTGCTTTATTGGGAGGGGTCTTTAGGAGCGAGTAAAACGAATAACAGAGATCATTTTCTTTGGCATAGAGGCGTGCTTACTCGTTTTTCCCATTTAACTAATCCTAACAAATCTTGATTTCGCTCTGCTTGTTTTTGGGTTATTCGCAGCACTGACGTGATTTGAAATATTTCAATTGTCTTAAAAATTTCTACTACCTATAACTTTAACACTTTCAAAAGTCGTGTACCCGCTCATATCGGCTGTTGTTTTGGTGAATTTTGTTTGGCTTCCCCAACTCTAATGTATGGTGTATTTCATGGGTATTTCTATGGTATTTCCCCTAAGAGGATATATATATATATATATATATATATATATATATATATATATATATATATATATATATATATATATATATATATATATATATATATATATATATATATGTTTTAGCACCCCCTCCTTGAATAGGGCTTTGCCCGTGAGCGGTGGTGATTAAAACATAGGGATGGAGCGATACCAAAATTTTTACCGATACCGATACCGATAACTAAAAATTCTCCGAAGCCGATACCCGATACCTGAAAATATGCCGATACTTGCCGATACTACTACGATACCACTACCGATAACGATACTTTACTCCTATACAAATTTTTTGCCGATACCGATACCGATACTGAAAAGGTCGATACCGATACCGATACCGATACTGGTATCGGAAAATATGCCGATACTTGCCGATACCGATACCGATACCGATACTTCACTCCATCCCTAGTAATATATATATATATATATATATATATATATATATATATATATATATATATATATATATATATATATATATATATATATATAATATATATATATATATATATATATATATATATATATATATATATATATATATATATATATATATATATATATATATATGTGTGTGTGTGTGTGTGTGTGTGTGTGTGTGTGTGTAGACAGAGAGAGGGGATTCTAATCTCCTAACGTTTCCCTAAGTCCGAAAGGGGATGATTCGAATTGTATATTGATTTTTAAAATAAACATTAATATTGTGCACTAATTTTTTTCCTGTGATTTTGTGTTAAAATGGCGGGGGCAAATCTTTGAATAAAATTTCATTGATAATTTTGCTTCGGTTTCCAATAAAAGTGATATTTTTAATAGCAATTTTATGACAAATAGATAAAAATAAGTATTCGTGCAAATTTTAGATAAA
>SEYY01018391.1:80000-87500 GCA_009176605.1 Armadillidium nasatum
ATATATATATATATATATATATATATATATATATATATATATATATATATATATATATATATATATATATATATATATATATATATATATATATATATATATATATATATATATATATATATATATATATATATATATATATATATATATATATATATATATATATATATATATATATATATATATATATATATATATATATATATATATATATATATATATATATATATATATATATATATATATATATATATATATATATATATATATATATATATATATATATATATATATAATATATATATATATATATATATATATATATATATATATATATATATATATATATATATATATATATATATATATATATATATATATATATATATATATATATATATATATATATATATATATATATATATATATGATACCTCTCTCTAATCTGCCTTAATTAGTCTAATAATCTGTAATTTTTATTCCTTGATTTGTTCAAAAATGATTAAACTTTTTATTACTTTAATTCGATATCATTTGGTAGACTTATAACAAGATTTTGCAAAAATAACTCATGTTTTGAAACTAATGGTGAATTTTGCTCTTTATACACACACACACACACACACACACACACACACACACACACACACACACACACACACACTAATAATAATAATAAAGTCAAAAACTAAAGATTAAAATTTTACATTGTTATGCAAGTTTATAAGTCGATATATCACTTATTCCATTTTACAGCTTTTTTTATTAATTAAAAAATAAAAAATAAAGCAAAAAAATAGGATTTGATTTATAGGATAAAAAAAAATAAATAAATAAAATAAAAAAAAATCCTTATATTTGATTGACATGACTACAGTATTTTGGAATTAAATTAAAGTTCATTTTAGGTAAATTCCTTAATTAACATTTCAGTTTCAATTATATTAAATTAAATTAAATTAAAGATAAAGGGAGACGAGGAAAATATAGATAAAGATATATAAAAATGCAAAAAATGTGCATAGGAAAAATAGATAAGGGATAGAAAAATAACAGATATCGAACAGATATCAGTGATAATGACTTCCTCATTTGAATACAATCGCCATATTTCTTTTTATTAAATAAAAAAAGAAAGAATTATGTGTCTAGAATTGAATTTTAGTTCCTCTTTAAAACAAACACAATGTCCAGCAACATATTGGCATCCATTGGGAAAGAGATTTTTTTTTTTCGTTTGAAAAATTGGTGCAAATAAAACTGGACGCTTTTGGCAATCTGTGATCAATGCAATGATTGTTCAAGAGATTTATTTTTCATATTTATTTATTCTTTATTATTAATGTTAATCATCTTTTAATATAATTATTTATTTTTTGTATTTAAATTTGTTTTAAATCAATTTCATTCTGAAATTGTTCAAGAGATTTATTTTTCATATTTATTTATTCTTTATTATTAATGTTAATCATCTTTTAATATATTATTTAATTTTTTTTTTTTTTTTTTTTTTTTTTTTTTTTTTTTTTTTTTTTTTTTTTTTTATTTTTTTTTTTTTAATTTTTTTTTTTATTTTTATTTTATTTATTATTTCTTTTCCATTATTATTAATTTGTTTTGGGATAA
Source organism: Armadillidium nasatum (assembly GCA_009176605.1). NCBI lineage: Eukaryota > Metazoa > Arthropoda > Malacostraca > Isopoda > Armadillidiidae > Armadillidium > Armadillidium nasatum. The sequence goes on from SEYY01018391.1 coordinate 81,627, forward strand.
TATAATTTAAATTAATTAAAAGAATATTCCTACATTATTATCTGAAGATATAATAAATCAAAAAATGTTAAGTGAAATGGAAAACTATTTAAACGAAAATTTTTATTGAATTTATTAAAAGAAGTTGAAAATAATGTGAGGCGTGGGAAGTTTATTATATAATTTAACATAAATAATATGGAAAAGAATCAGATTCCTACATCATATTATCTGTGTCGTTTCCAAGATTTAAGGTAATTGACATCAAAAAATGTTAAGTGAAATGGAAAACTCATTTAAACGAAATTTTTATTGAATTTCATTAAAATAAGTTTGAAAAATATAAATTTGAGGCTGGGATAGTGTTATTTTATATTTTAACATCATAATATGGAAAGAATGCAGATTCCTGCATCATATTATCTGTGTTCGTTCCAATATTTTAGGTAATTGACAATCAAAAAATGTTAAGTGAAATGGAAAAACTCATTTAAACGAAAAATTCCATTGAAATTCATGAAAATAAATTTGAAAAATATAATTAGCGTTGAAGTGTTATTATATAATTTAACATCATATTATGGAAAAGAATCAGATTCCTGCATCATATTATCTATGTCGTTCCAATATTTAGGTAATGACAATCAAAAATGTTAAGTGAAATGGAAAACTATTTAAACGAAAATTTCATTGAAATTCATGAAAATAAGTTTGAAAAATATAATGTGAGGTGTGGATAGTGTTATTTATATTTAACATAAATAAAAAGAATAAATTCCTGCATCATATTATCTGTGTCTTAATATTTTAGGTAATGACAAATCAAAAATGTTAAGTGATAAAACATTTAAGAAAAATTCCATTAATTCATAAAATAATTTGAAAAAATATAATGTGAGGCGTGGGAATTAATATTTAACATATAGAAAAGAATCAGATTCTTGCAATTTATCTGTGTCGTTCCAATTTTTAGGTAATTGAAAAAAAAATGTTAAGTGAAGGAAAACTCATTTAACGAATATTTCATTGAAATTCATGAAATTAGTTTGAAAAATATAATGTGAGGCGTGGGAAGTGTTATAATATAATTAACATCATAATGAAAAAATGCAATATTATCTGTGTCGTTATTTTTTGGTAATTGACAATAAAAATGTAAGTGAAATTTAAAACTCATTAAAAATATTATATTAAATTCATTAAAATAAGTTTGAAAAATATAATGTGAGGCGGTGGATAGTGTTATTATATAACATATAATATGAAAAGAATCAGATTCCTGCATCAATTATCTTGTCATTCCAATATTTAGGTAATTGACAATTGTTAAGTGGAATGGAAAACTCATAAACAAAAAATTCCATTGAAATTCATGAAAATAAAATTTTAAAAATATAAGTTGGGATAGTGTTATTAATAATTTATCTTGAAAAGAATAGTTCCTGCAAATTAATGTCAAAATTAGAAAAACATAAATGAACAATGTTCTTGAATTTAAATTAGAAAAGCATAGTTCAATTTAATGTAAAAAAAATTGTTTTAAATGAATTTCATTCTGAAATATTAGATAATGATAATGATAATGAAAACAACGATAATGATATAAAATTAAATTTAACGATTAACCTCAAAATTAGTGAAAAATTAACATAAATGAACAATGTTCTTGAACTTAAATTAAGAAAAGTTAACATAAATAAACAATGTTCTTGAATTTAAATTAGAAAAGTTAGCATAAATGAACAAAATTCTTGAATTTAAATTAAGAAAAGCTAACATAAATGAACAATATTCTTGAATTTAAATTAAGAAAAGTTAACATAAATGAACAGTGTTCTTGAATGTGATTTAGTAAAAATTAACACAAATGAACAGTTTTCTTGTATGTAAATTAGTGACAATTAACTTAAATGAACAATGTTCTTGAATGTAAATTAATAAAATTAACATATATGAACAATGTTCTTCATAGTAAATTAGTAAAAAATGGCATAAATGCACAATGTTCATGAATATGAAATTGTAAAAATTGACATTAATGAAGAATGTTGTAAAATGTAAATTAGTTTAAATTAAACGTAAATTAACAATATTCTTAAATTTAAATTAGTAAAAATTAACATAATGAAAAATATTCTTGTATGTAAATCAGTAAATATTAACATAAATGAACAATGTTCTGGAATGCAGAACGAGTTCTTTAATTAAATAAAGAAAATTCCAAATATTTATTTTTAATTCTTGAGATTTTTAAAATATGATCTTGCTCACCTTCCTTCATGCATAAAAATACATACATTCTTTCACGTTTGTAACCTGCAAAAATTGTCCTAACGAATCGTTGGGACAAGTGGCAAAAATGTCACAATCAAATATTCAACATTGAAAAGACATGTTAAGCATAAGAAAGCCGCTTCACCGATTTATTAAATAAGAAAATAACGAAATATTTGTTGTCATTTTTGCCACTTGTCCCAACGATTCGTTAGGACAATTTTTGCAGTGTACAAAAATAAACACCCAAAAAACGTGTGAGTTAGAAGAATTTTTTCAAATTAGAAATTGATTAAAAGTTCTATCTTTTTTACTTTTCAGTTTTAGACTAATGTTACAAAATCTATATCAAATTAAGAATAAGAACTATATATTATATACTAGTAAGGTTCTTACAGTCAACCCAAGGCTAGTTTGCTACATATTGATGGATTCTTTGACTTATTCCATAGTACTTCTATTACTACTCTACTACTACTACTACTACTAATACTATAATAATAATAATAATAATAATAATAATAATAATAATAATAATAATAATAATAATAATAATAATAATAATGAGAAGAAGAAGAAGAAGAAGAAGAAGAAGAAATTATCATATAAATAAAAAATATTTTTTACAGATAAGTTTTAAATTAAGAAACTTACAACTCTGATGAAACCATATTGAAATTTATTCCATTTCATTTACAATCACTTCATTACTCTTGTGTACTCAAAAATGACAATTGTTAAACTTGAACTCAGTTTATTGCGTCATGTAATTGGATTTCAAATCCCTCTGAAAGGTCTGTGATGTAAATTGAATATGACAAAAGCACTGAGGATGGATTTGATAAAATAATCTTTTATTGATCTAGATTCTAGAGATACACTGTGTGATTTAACGAAATGGTCAATAATTTAATATCCATATCCTTACGAAAAATCACGAAATTGATAGCTGTGAGGTCACTGAAAATTTCATTTTCATAATGAAAGAGTCAAATTTAATAATTTTTAAAACGTATTCAAATATCATGTTATTAACAAGCATAGAAATTTAATACTTCTTATTAAATAAATTTCATTCACAGAAGACCTTATTCGTTGATCCATTTATTGTACTTGTTTATCCTCGTTACTATATCGTACATCAGTTTAAACAATGGAAATATCGTTATTCTTATTAAACAGTTTTGAAGGAACCAAAAATGCTGAGGGTTGCTACTTTTAAAATTAAATAAATTGCATCGTTAAATTAAGGAAACAGTTAATAAAAGTTAATTAATTTATTAATAAATATATAATACTTATGTTAACAAGTAATTCGAATTATTACGAATATATAAGTTATAGAACATGCTTATAATATGTCTTTATAATAAAGTATTGAATATGTAAAATGAACGAAAATATAGATTTAATACGTTTAGTTAATAAAATATTCAATTTGTTTGTATTTAAATATACAGATTGTGAACCTAATTAACAAAAGGAAATAGTTAATAAAAGTTAATTAGTTAATTAATTAATTAGTCAATTAATTAATTAAATAATAAAAGTTTATAATGTCTCTACCTACAAATAGCTTAGAATAGATATATTTAATAATAGTATAGATTATATCTATTTAATTAATAAATCTACTAAAATTTTATAATTTGTCTTTATAATAAAATAATAATATATAATAATATACTCCATACTTTATTCCATTAATTATGGACTATTTTTAATTACTAAAACTATTGAATATATCTAATAAATAATAGAATACAATATCTTCATTTAATTAAAGTACAGAATATATATAATTAATAAAAATATAGAATCATTAAAGAATCTTCTGTGAATGAAATTTATCTAATAATAAGTATTAAATTTCTATGCTTGTTAATAACATGATCTTTTATTTTTATTTTATAGAAAATTTATCTATAAACTTAATCTTGTAAATTTGATACTTAAAAAATATATAAAAATTACCATTAATGATATTATGGGAGGGGAAAAAGGGACTTTGTGTTCCTCTCTCTCTCTCTCTCTCTCTCTCTCTCTCTCTCTCTCTCTCTCTCTCTCTCTCTCTCTCTCTCTCTCTCTCTCTCTCTCTCTCTCTCTCTCTCTCTCTGTAACAATTAATGATATTATGGGAGAGGAAAAAGGGACTTTGAATTCCTCTCTCTCTCTCTCTCTCTCTCTCTCTCTCTCTCTCTCTCTCTCTCTCTCTCTCTCTCTCTCTCTTTCCCCACTCTCTCATCTCCCCTGTGCACACACGCACACATACACACACACACACTCAAAACCAACAACAAAATTTTCCTTTCAATTTTTTTATTTTTTAATTATTAATCCATAATAATATATTATATTTTATTTATATTATATATATATATATATATATATATATATATATATATATATATATATATATATATATATATATATATATATATATATATATATATATATATATATATTATATTAATTATATAAATATATATTTTTAATTTATTAATTTAAAAATTAAACACAAATAACCACACAAAACACACACAAAGCACAAACTAAAAACAACACACACACACACACACAACACACACACACACACATCCACACTAATAAGAGTGTGTGTATGCGTTACTTTGATATTCCAAGAGTTTTATGAATAAAAGATAAAAATAAAAAAATAATAAAAATAATGAAGAATCTGTGGAAATATTTTTAATGAATGAATAATTTATTATTAATTAGAATTTTTAATTTTAATTATATTATGTTTTTATTTTATTTTATTTTTTTTATTTATTTATTTGTTTTTTTTTATTCATATTCTATTGCTTTTTTTTTTTTATTCATATTATATATATATATATATATATATAATATATATATATATATATATATATATATATATATATATATATATATATATATATATATATATATATATATATATATATATATATATATATAATATATATATATATATATATATATTATATATATATATATATATATATATATATATATATATATATTATATATATATATATATATATATATATATATATATATATATATATATATATATATATATATATATATATATATATATATATATATATATATATATATATATATATATATATATATATATATATATATATATATATATATATATATATATATATATATATATATATATATATATATATATATATTATATATATATATATATATATATATATATATTTAATATTTTTTAGTTTAGATATATTGAGTAATATTTCTTTTATTTCTCTAATTTTATTTCTCTCTCTCTATCTATCTATCTCTATCTCTATCTATTTCTTTGTCTTTCTCTATCTCTCTGTTTCTATTTTTGTCTCTCTCTATATATATCTTTCTGTCTCTTTCTCTGCATGTGTCTCTCTTTCTCTCTCTCTCTCTCTCTCTCTCTCTCTCTCTCTCTCTCTTCTCTCTCTCTATTTGTCTCTATCTGTCTCTCTCTTTCTGTGTGTGTGTCTCTCTCTGTCTCTCTGCGTGTGTCTCTCTCATTCTCTCTCGCTCTCTCTCTTTACTTGAAGGTACCTTATCTTATCTTTCCTAATTTTTCTCATATTTCTCCGGAAT
>SEYY01018392.1:7500-10000 GCA_009176605.1 Armadillidium nasatum
GCATTACAGTCATTGTTACATTCTAAAAGGATTTGAATACAAAGTTTATAGACTTGAATCTAATTATACTGATTTCTCGCAATTTTTTCGACTATCAAACTCGAAAACGAGTCCCATTTTTAATTCTTTTCTGTTTTCACAGGTCATCATTTTAGGTGATTTTATTGTTCGCCAATGCCAATAGCATTCTTGTAGTTTCCAAGTCTCATCTAGAAAACTAGGCTGTTATTGCTCTATTTTGTCTCAACCATTCTTTTCTCTGCTCTCTGAATCATTACGTAACTGATAGGTTTTTTCTTACATGCACTTCTCTAGTAAAGTCTCAAACACACTCCCTTTATCTGTGTTTCCAACGTTTTTTAAACTTACATATTTTCAAACTTTCTGCATTGTCTATTGTTCAACTTTAGAGGAAATAATATAGTCCTCAAACCATTTGCCTTCGAAGTTATTATATTATATTATATATATATATATATATATATATATATATATATATATATATATATAATATATATATATATATATATATATAATATTATATATATATTATTATATATATATATATATATATATATATATATATAATATATACATATATAATATATATATATATATATATTATATATATATATATATATATATATATATATAATATATATATATATATATATATATATATATATATATAGTTTAATACACTTCCAATTTGTAACCTCACTAAAAATTCATTGCAACATGTTTTTTTGCTTCGGAAAGTGATTCTCTCTCTCATATGATATGCAGACTATATATATATATATATATATTATATATATATATATATATATATATATATATATATATATATATATATATATATATACACACAGAGAGATTTTGCTATTAACTCTCGATCCCTTCTTATTGGGGGAACCATTCTCATGGTCTTGCCTCCAACATGCTGCCCTTCTTTCTCCCACCACAAGTAAAGAAATACCCTCATTAGCAGGCCCTCCAATCGTCCTTCCTTATAAATAGCACGTGATAGAATTTGTAGTTTAAATCGTTATTAATCGATTTGAACTTGGTTTCTGAGAGCTGGTCCATAGAGAGGATCATTTGTGCTTCTGCACTCCTGTCTTACATTCGATAAGCATTCCACTCTTCCACTCTCAGATCATGATTTTGAGACATTACCAAGACAAGAATAATTTTACGTATTTTTGATAACTGTTTTAAAAGACACCATTAAAACCGGATTTTTCACCTTCCTTTCCTGCATTTAGACTGCCTTCTTTTCAAGGCTTTAGCTGCCTAATGTCGGACTTCGATCATTTCTCAGTGGCTTCTGCATCAGAACTGGTGCAGCAGTCTGTATGGTTTAAGTGTAGAATTATCAAAACTTGACCTTTTATTGCAATATTGCAATCATTGAATTCAACAATTATATTCAGGATACCTTCCTGATTGAACTTTAATTGCCCCATTGACAGGAGCTCCCCTGTAGAGTTTTTGAAGATATCCTTATTTTTATTCAACTCACATCAAGATTAGAAACAGAATGAGAGCTTGCACTCTTTTTATTAAGTCTACCTCTTGGTCTTTTAAGACTCCCTTCTGGAGTGGTTTCACTTGATTTATCTCTCTTCTCCCCCCACCTCTACTCACCATGGTCTAATACCCACAACATAGAACTTGAGATTCTGAAGGGAAGTGCCCATTCTTCATCAGCTACTTAAGCACGATAGGCACAATTGTGCCAGAAGAGATTCTTTATACAAATTCAACAACAACGACCGATTCTTCTCCCAAAGAATCTTTTATTACATGACAATAAGTTATTTTATATCCATTTAATAGCAACTATGACGTAAGACACTTACCAGTTGGAGTTTCAAAAGATTCAGGAAGAGGCCCGGAAGGCTTTAGAGTTTGCCGTTGAAATTGAGTATCATTTTCAGAGACTAATGTTTGCCAATATCCAAGCAATCCCTCAGTGGTTTAAAACCCCCTAAATTGATAGGGCATATATATATATATATATATATATATATATATATATATATATATATATATATATATATATATATATATATATATATATACTTTTTTTTCCCTTGGACCTTCCTCACTGGAAGGGCCACACTGCCTTTAGGAAATCCGCGACGGCCGCCGGCCGTGTCCAAAGGTCTCTCAGAGAGGTGATGTGATGGAGGGTTCTGTGTTGTGTAAGGGAGGGGCATCTCAGAAGAAGATGTTCTGTTGTGTCTGGTTCTTGCATACATCTTTGACATATTGGGGATAGTGTGTTTTGTATATTGAATCTATGTTTGAATGCTTGTAGGTTAGGGTGGTGGCCTGACCTTAATCTGGATAGGATAATTTGGGTTTTGTGGGGTAATGTGTTTTGCGTATTTTCTATGTCGGGGGTTTGTTAGTTGAGAAGATGATTTGGTTGGCGGGTGTTGAGATAATTTTGTGTTATGATAGTGTGTATATGTTTGATTAGTGGTGTGTT
>SEYY01018392.1:15000-17500 GCA_009176605.1 Armadillidium nasatum
TTGTCCTAACGAATCGTTGGGACAAGAGGCAAAAAGGTCGTAATAAATTTTTTCAGTTATTTTCTTATTAGAAAATAAATCAGTCCTAACGATTCGTCAGGACAATTTTTTCAGTTTAGTAACGGAATTTTACACACCAAGGTAGGGTTTTCACACTTCCAATGGGACTTGCAATTTTTATCATTCTGTAATTAAGCTTTTACTTTTTCTCCACAAGCACTTCAGAAAATCGTGTTTCCAGTTCTTTGGTCAGAGATGTTTTTACAAACATTAAAAGGCCGCTCAGTTAGCCCCGTCCCTCTAGCTACCTTTCAGGATTTGATTATGTTGAGATATATATATATATATATATATATATATATATATATATATATATATATATATATATATATATATATATATATATATATATATATATATATATATATTATTATATTATATATAATATATATATATAATATTATATATAATAAATATAAAATTATAATTAAAGAACTAGATAACCTTTTATATATTTTTATATATATATATATATATATATATATATATATATATATATATATATATATATATATATATATATATATATATATATATATATATAATATATATATATATATATATATATATATATATATATATATATATATATATATATATATATATATATATATATATATATATATATATATATATATATATATATATATATATATATATATATATATATATATATATATATATATATATATATATATATATATATATATATATATATATATATATATATATATATATATATATATATATATATATATATATATATGTTATTTTATATCAAATTTGTAACGATTTCAATTTATTAAGGATATTTTTTTTGTAAGGCAAGTTTCCGTCTTTGGTTTTTATTTCTTAACTTTTTAATTTTTATGTTTCACTTTTAATTATTTTAATTTTTAATTTTTAATTTCTAATTTTTTTCATTTTTTCATTTATATATATATATATATATATTATATATATATATATATATATATATATATATATATATATATATATATATAATATATATATATATATATATATAATCAATGCCAGGATTATTTTAATTAAAACTAGGTTATTTTAATTTATACTTAAATTTTAGATTAATTTAATCTTCTGTATATTATATATATATTATATATATATATATATATATATATATATATATATATATATATATATATATATATATATATATATATATATATACTCTTTTCAGATATATGTTTTTAGCTATATATACAACAGAAATGGTTATCAAAACTGTGGCGAAGGGTTTTATCCTCAACAAGTACACATACCTTCGAAACCCTTGGAATTGGCTCGACTTCATCGTCATTGCTTCGGGTTACGTCACTCTTGTGATCGAGCTTGGGAAATTTAATGTAGAATTAGGAAATTTAGCGGGTCTTCGAACTTTTAGGGTCCTACGAGCCTTAAAAACTGTATCTATTATGCCAGGTTAGTTTATATATATATATATATATATATATATATATATATATATATATATATATATATATATATATATATATATATATATATATATATATATATATATATATATATATATATATATATATATATATATATATATATATATATATATATATATATATATATATATATATATATATATATATATATATATATATATATATATATATATATATATATATATATATATATATATATATATATATATATATATATATATATATATATATATATATATATATATATATATATATATATATATATATATATATATATATATATATATATATATATATATATATATATATATATATATATATATATATATATATATATATATATATATATATATATATATATATATATATATATATATATATATATATATATATATATATATATATATATATATATATATATATATATATATATATATATATTAGAAAAATTATTCAAAATGTAACAAAGTATCAGTTAAAACAAAGAAATTTGTCTGCAACAATAGTCTATGCACTCATAACACCTGATAATATATATATATATATATATATATATATATATATATATATATATATATATATATATATATATATATATATATATATATATATATATATATATATATATATATATATATATAAAACCAGTAAGCGTGTATCAGTCTTTAGATTTGAGTAATTATTTCTTAATTGAAATAAGAATGTTTACGGATGAAATTCGCTTACGTAAATGAGAATGAGGATGAGCATATTTTGATGACCTTCAGTGAGAGTAGGGCACATCTCACAAATGTCTTAAATTCCTGAGTTATTTGTTATGTAATTACGTAAGCAACAAAATCCACGTAACTGTCAAAGAAAATGATAACTACAATTGACGAAACAACAGACTTCAGAAGAGTAACTTTGTTAATAATTTTTTGAAAACTCTTTAGTAACTTTAAAGTAATGTAAATTAG
>SEYY01018392.1:25000-37500 GCA_009176605.1 Armadillidium nasatum
TGCATAATTTTATTAAACTGTACTACATATCGTGAAGAAAAGAGACATGTATATTGTATAATTGAATATAAAACATAAAATTTAAACTCATTTTAAGGTATTTATATAGTTAGCATGAAAAAAAAGTATTAAAAGGATATAAATATATGTTGGCATATTATATATATATATATATATATATATATATATATATATATATATATATATATATATATATATATATATATATATATATATATATATATATATATATATATATATATATATATATATATATATATATATATATATATATATATATATATATATATATATATATATATATATATATATATATATATATATATATATATATATATATATATATATATATATATATATATATATATATATATATATATATATATATATATATATATATATATATATATATATATATATATATATATATATATATATATATATATATATATATATATATATATATATATATATATATATATATATATATATATATATATATATATATATATATATATATATATATATACCTTTATATAATAAAAGACCTGTTGGAAAGCTCAACAGATTATTTTACTAAAAACAAAGGAATAAAAAATTCAGACCAAAACTTCCAAAAAAATAAAAAAAATAAAAAAAAAAATAATAATAAAATAAAAAAATCAAAGAAAAAAATGAAATAAAATAAAATTGTTTTCAAAATCTTCTCTTTTAATAAAATATTTTCATAGTTTTCGTGGAATGGAAATGAAATAAAAACAAATTTTATTGTCCATAAGACTAACTGAATGATTCATTCATGATAATTTATATATATATATATATATATATATATATATATATATATATATATATATATATATATATATATATATATATATATATATATATATATATATATATATATATATATATATATATATATATATATATATATATATATATATATATATATATATATATATATATATATATATATATATATATATATATATATATATATATATATATATATATATATATATATATATATATATAATATATATATATATATATATATATATATATATATATATATATATATATATATATATATATATATATATATATATATATATATATATATATATATATATATATATATATATATATATATATATATATATATATATATATATATATATATATATATATATATATATATATATATATATATATATATATATATATATATATATATATATATATATATATATATATATATATATATATATATATATATATATATATATATATATATATATATATATATATATATATATATATATATATATATATATATATATATATATATATATATATATATATATATATATATATATATATATATATATATATATATATATATATATATATATATATATATATATAGTATAGGTAAGACGTATATGTTACAAAATAGATGTAGCAAGATTAAGATGGAGGGATTTTGTGGAAAGCGTAGGAGAGAAGATTGACTTGGAAAAAAATGAGTTGAGGCCTGAGATCACTAGAGCAACAGGAAGACCCAGGAAGACATAGAAGAATTTAGTGGAGGACTCGCTAAGAAAACATCAGATGCCTCATATGAGATAAGTGATGGATGGGCGTGTTCTGGAGTACAAAGAGAAAGATTTAATGCCATTGTGGCAAAACTGACAGGTCTCTGAAATGAACCAGTAACTTGAGTGGAGTGAAGAAATTTCATAGTCACCTCAAAATATTCAACTTCTGTAGAAACTTGTTTAAAAGGAAAAAAAATGCGATCCTTCAAAGAAAGACCACGATGAAAAAGATGTCATAGTTTTGGGGAATTTAACGAGTAAATCGAATAGTAACATGGAGGAACTGAGTTTTTGAGGCACAGAAAGATGCTATGTTTTCTCTTCTCCGTTAAGAAATTCAAGAACGACAGAAGTTGCTTGCTTCTAGGTTAAACTCCAAGCAATAACTATTTGCTGTTGGATGGGACAGACTTCAAAATGAAAGGAGTAGTAAAAGATAGAGTCATCGGCATAGGAGTATATTAGTAATGAAGTGAAAGAAAGTCTATAATACAAAGCAGAAAATGATTTGGTGATCGAACAAATTTCTGAGAAACACCACTATTAACAGATTTAAAGGTTGAACGAAGGCAATCTAAGACAACTGTTATAGAACGACCGGGATGAAAATCTGCCAAACGGCCACATAGAGATGAATAGATGCCGAAAATGGAGGTTTAGAAGTACAAACTTTGTGCCAGGCTCAATTGAATGTTTTTTGATATGTCTATATCTAAAGTCACAGCAAATGATTCACTGAAATATCGTATAGAAAAAGAGAAAGAAGATCACCAGAAGAGCATACCTTACGAAATTAGACAGTCCCTTATTACACCTTTCAAAATAAATTCACCTGATATTTCTTTAATGAAATTCGACGTTACTTAAAAGTAAAAATTCAAAGTAAAAATTAAAGTAAATTTAAGATCACGATAAAACAAGCCTTGACTTTTCAACAATATTCATACAAAATTCATGTGATAGCATGGTACTGTGAAAGCAATGCAGTAATGGTGGAATGCGAGAGGTAATTTATCTCTAGGACCTGCCATTGTAGGACCTATAGAAAAGAGATAGTGTAAAGTTGAAGACAGAACATTATAGTTAACAGGAAAGGAGGGAGATGTCGCCTTATCAGCAAGTGCTGATACGGAACGATCAGAGGGAAAACTAGGCTTGAGTTCGAAAATTGAAGGAAGAAAATCTAGGTATAGGAGCTTAGATAGTAGGGACTCTTGCCATTAACATTCAAAAGCTTGAATATGTCAAGAGCCATCATACAAGACTTCCCGTATTCCTAAAAGGCAGAAGACCATAAATCAGTGAGGCAGGAACGTATGTCACCAGTAGACCTCTAGCGTCGAATGATATACTGTTGATCTGAGAAATAGGAAATAGATTTCAAATTATTCAGGAAAAAGAGAGTTGAGAAGAGGTACAAAGATTTTAGAGAGAATTAAAGTGAGGGCTATAGGACGTTAGTTAGAATAATTAGAAAAGCTACCTTCCTTTCTTCCGGATCGACTGAACATATGCACGCTATTACTGCCTCAAAACACGAGGAAGAATGCCATTCATATGAAACACATGAGAGGAGAAGGAGTAGGATGAGAGATGCTAGAATCGTCATTGTTGAATTAGATGAAGAAAAGAAGATGAAAAAAATAAAATTAAAATAAAAGACGGAAAGGCAGATTTATAAAGTTAATATAGATGTTTATGTTAAGAGATCAAAAATTTCTATCAGTTGGAGAAAAAAGATGGTTGTTCAAATTTTAATTTTACTGTAAATGAAAGGATTGAAATCCAAATCCGAATCGAATATGATTCAGAAAAATTTTCAATTACATGAATCCGAATCTGAATCGTGGGTGTACTGGCAAAATTTTCTTCCAAATATATGTTAAATTACAGTTTAAATTAATAAGTAGTATGAAAAATCAGGATTTAAATAAATTAACCAAGAAATAAAAAACTTTACAATATGAAGGAAATATTAAATCCTAAATTTTCATACTACTTAGGACTTTAAATTGTAATTTAACACACACTTGGAAAACTGTCCTGGTCAATTTCGACATTACATCCACGATATATATATATATATATATATATAATATATATATATATATATATATATATATATATATATATATATATATATATATATATATATATATATATATATATATATATAATATAATATTATTAATTATTATTATTATTATTATTATTATTATTATTATTATTATTATTATTATTATTATTATTATTATTATTATTATTATTATTATTATTATTATTACTACTATTATTATTATTATGTTCATTATTATTATCATTTGTATTACTTTTATACTTATTATTAGTAATTTCTTTATAATAATAATATTTATTATTTTTTATTATTATTATTGATAATTATTATTATTTTTATTTTTAGTAATTATTATTATTTATTATTATCATTATTATTGTTATTATTATTATTATTATTATTATTATTATTATTATTATTATTATTATTATATTATTATTATTAATATTGTTATTATTAAAATTATTGAAATTATTATAGTTATTATTATTGTTATTATTATTATTATTATTAGCATTATTATTATCATTATTATTGTTATTATTATTATTATTATTATTATTATTATTATTATTATTATTATTATTATTATTATTATTATTATTATTATTATTATTATTATTATTACTGTCAAAATTATTAAAAATGTATTTTTATTATTATATTATTATTATTATTCTCATTGTTTTTATTATTATTATTATCACAAATGCTACAATTATTATTATTATTATTATGATTATTATTATTATTATTATTATTATTATTATTATTATTATTATTATTATTATTATTATTATTATTATTATTATTATTATTATTATTATTATTATTATTATTATCATTATTATTATTATATCAATTATAATCATTATGATCATCATCATCATCATCATCATCATCGTTTTACTAATATATAGAAGAAGTGATAGAAGTAATGAAAGCAGATAAAGTAGTAGTACTAAAAGTTGCGAGACCATATTTCTTTAAAACAAAAGTGACAATAACAGTACCAACGAAATTACGTTTCGCGAAGGCGATTAATTAATACAGTCTCGTTTTACACATTCTCTATTATAGTTTACCCAAAAAAATACAAAAAAAAATCCCCTTTTTAATATAGAAAACGAGCAAAAGACCTGAAGCTTTAATTAGATATTTAAATAAAAATGCACGCATGCCAGGCACTTTAAAGCCATATTTTTCTTTCATATATTTCATCACATTTTTTAAAGATATGTATTTAGTACATGCAAGTAATTATTTCTTTATATATATATATATATATATATATATATATATATATATATATATATATATATATATATATATATATATATATATATATATATATATATATATATATATATATATATAATATATATATATATATATATATATATATATATATATTAATTATCTATTATTATGTGTGAAGAATATTGTTAATTTTATTATATATTTATTATATATATTATATATATATATATATATATATATATAATATATATATATATATATATATATATATATATATATATATATATATATATATATATATATATATATATATATATATAACTCTCTGAGTCTATATTACTGTGTGAAGAATAGCCGATGTTGTTAAATTTATTACTCGCATTTTCTTGTATAGGTTCTTTATTTATTTATTTGTTTTGGCTGCTTCTTTATAATGATCATAATAATAATTAAAATTTAATAATAATAATAATAAAAATAATAATAATAATAATAATAATAATAATAATAATAATAAAAATAATAATAATAATAATTAATAATAGTTAATAATAATGAATAATAATAATGAAAATAATAGTTATTATAATGATTATTATTATCATTATATATTATTATTATTATAGTAATAATGATAATAATAATAATAATAATAATAATAATAATAATAATAATAATAATAAATAAATTTTTTTTTTTTTATTTTTTATTTTTATTTTAATTTAATTTAAAATAATAATAATAATAATAATAATAATAATAATAATAATAATAATTATAATAATAACAATAAAAATAGTTGCAAGATTAGTAATAAAAATAAAGATGATAGTAATGATAATGATTATTATTATTACTAATTTATTATTATTATCGTTTATACTATTATTATTATTATTATTATTATTATTATTATTATTGTTAGTAGTAGTAGTAGTAGTATTTTTATTTTTATTTCTATTATTATTATTATTATTATTTTCATTATTATTATTATTATTATTGTTTTTGCTGTTACTATTATTATTATCGTTATTATCATTTATTATTATTATTACTATCATTATTACTTATTATTATTATTATAATTAAAATATAAGAATTTTTAGCAATAAGTATTGTTTATAACATTATTATTATTTCAGTTATTTAAATCTTTATTCATATGTACTGTGTAATTAATTTCAATTTTTCTACAAATTCATCTTTTTATTTAATACAGTTTGTGTAATTCATTGTTAGTTTGTTGTATATTTCATTATATATATATATATATATATATATATATATATATATATATATATATATATATATATATATATATATATATATATATATATATATATATATATATATATATATATATATATATATATATATATATATATATATAGAGAGAGAGAGAGAGAGAGAGAGAGAGTAACATAAGCAATATTAATTTATACAAGAACGTAATATATATAGAAGTAAAATAATTACACAGGTTAAAATATATTATTTTAAATTGAAATTATTTTAATATTGCATTCTTTCATAAAATAAATTTTATTTTATGGAACAATTTCTTTAAAATTGGTAAATTCTCTAATTATGTTAGTATTTAGTTTATATATTAGAAAATAGATAATTATTATTTTGGATTTACTTAATTTTCTATTGCAAATTTCTTTTCGTTGTTTAATATTTTATTTAAAAAAAAAAAAAAAAAAAAGGAAAAAAATGAAATTTATAATTTTCCTATCTCCTCTTTTACTTTTATTTTCTTTCACGCATCTTTGCTACTCCAGTTTGGAAGACAAATAGAGTAGCTTTACCCGCATCTTTAAATTCATTTGGAATTGGTTTTTCGAATTGCAGAACGTGATCAACCTCTGATGTTCGCCGACGAAGCTACGCATGTCTGCAGTGTCTAATTTTCATCACCAAATATTGCACTAAAATAAAAAAAAAAATAACTTGAATGGAAGTAAATTGCTCTTCTAATAGAAATGCACATATGCTCATATTCACACGTACACACATGCACACACACAAACACGCACCCAACCTTAATGCACATAAAAGATATAAAAAGTAAATTGTCATATTGCGAAATTTTAAGTTAATTCCTCATCTAAAATTTTGAAGCATCTGTGTCCTATTGACTTTGTCTTCAATATATATATATATATATATATATATATATATATATATATATATATATATATATATATATATATATATATATATATATATATATATATATATATTTAAGAGCGCAAAAAAAAATAGAGCGCAAGTATGTAAAGATGAATTATTTTTAAATTTTATTTGAAAGATGAAAATATATAACAAAAAATTGAGAATTAGATTTAATATATATATATATATATATATATATATATATATATATATATATATATATATATATATATATATATATATATATATATATATAATATATATATATATATATATATATATATATATATATATATATATATATATATATATATATATATATATATATATATATATATATATATATATATATATATATATATATTATATATATTATTTTATTATTTTTTTTTTTTTTTTTTTTTTTTTTTTTTTTTTTTTTTTTTTTTTTTTTTTTTTTTTTTTTTAATAGCGACTATTTTTTTTTAGTTATTGCGTTAGGATGTGTTTTGACTTATATATGGGAATCATGTATACGTGATGAAAGAAGACAGATTATTGGTGATGCACTTGGTCTCTTGTCATTTATTTAATTTGAAATCGAGTCGGTTGCGTGGATCTCCTCTTCCTTTGTATATAATCTCAGTCTAGTTATCATTTTTTGAGATCCCTTTGATAAAATTAGTTAAGTTGTTCAACTAATTTTTTTTTTTTTTTTTAATTCTGTTGGTAAATTTATTAAGTTCTGCCGATGTTGGAATAAAGGATTCTCTTTTGTCGATCATTTTTAAGGGTGAATTTTCATACAGGATATTTGTATGCCTTTATTAGTTCTTATTATTTATTTTATATTTCATTAGTCGTTGATTTGGTAGAGTACACAAAATCTGGAATTAGTCTTTTATTATTCATCTAATGTCAGATAAATCATTTACTGTTTCGTATTAATTTTTATTTTTAATATTTCAATATTTCCTTTTGATCATCTGTTCTCAATAGTTTTATGGGATCAAATTATATCGATCTTAAATAGTTAGTCATCAGGGTAACCTTACACACATAAGAACACTGCAAGAATTGTCCTTACGAATCGTTGGGACAAGTGGCAAAAATATTACAGTAAAATTTTTAATGGAGAAAAGACATGTCAAGCATAAGAAAGTCGCTTCACCGATTTATTTTCTATTATGAAAATAACGGAAAATAATTTTTGTGACATTTTTGCTAATTGTCCCAACGATTCGTTAGGACAATTTATGCAGTGAACCAATAGTATATATCATTTGTATCTTAACGTTTTTTTTCGAAAAATTCGAAATAAAACTCCAGCTTTTCATAGAAAGTTTTTTAAAATTCATTTTTGGGGTGTGAAACAGCATGTGCTAACCAGATCTACTCCTAACGGAGCGCAAGGATACTACCAGATGAAAAGCACAAAATATGAGAAAATGTCTTGGTAGAATAACAGAATTTTGTAGAGAAAAATATTTCCCAGAAGCAAGTTCACTATTTCCAATACCCCTCCTGGTATGCGAACACACTCACCAGCACCATATATTATATATATATATATATATATATTATATATATATATATATATATATATATATATATATATATATATATATATATATATATATATAATATATATATATATATATATATATATATATATATATATATATTCATCTTCATCTTCTCCCAGGTAGGTTTTACACCCTGTCAGTGGGACCAGCATCTTTCCCATATGCTCTTAAAAGTCCTTCTTATATATATATATATATATATATATATATATATATATATATATATATATATATATATATATATATATATATATATATATATATATATATATATATATATATATATATATATATATATATATATATATATATATATATATATATATATATATATATATATATATATATATATATATATATATATATATATATATATATATATATATATATATATATATATATATATATATATATATATATCTAACAGATATAAGTAGAATGTAGACAAGTCAGCACGAGAATGTGAGTCGAAAGAGAAGGAACACAAAAGTTAAATTAATTATTGAATTAGCAACCTCGTGTCGCCTCTTATGGAAAAATTTCTTCCCCAAAAGTCATTTCAACATTAAGAAAAGCGCACCGTACAAAATTAGTGATATATAAAATGAAATATTAAATTCGTATTTCTCTTGCCATCGATAAATTTAGGTTTAATATTAAATATAATTTGATATTTATTTAATATTTTTATTTATTTAAAAAAAAACAAATAAAAAAAATAAATAAATAAATAGATAAAAAAAAATAAAAAAAAAAAATAAAACTATATTTATATATATATATATATTATATATATAATATAATATATATATATATATATATATAATATATATATATATATATATATATATATATATATATATATATATATATTATATATATATATATATATATATATATATATATATATATATATATATATATATATATATATATATATATATATATATATATATATATATATATATATATATATATAATATATATATATATATATATATATATATATATATATATATATATATATATATATATATATATATATATATATATATATATATATATATATATATATATATACCCCTCTTATTAACCGCCTCTCACACCCCTCTTACGAAAACTTGACTGTCCAAGAAATTCTGTCACTCTTGTATGAGCTGTCAAGAGGTCCACTGAGAAGTTACAGCTTGAATGTTTCTAGAGAAGTTCTAAGTCAGACAGTTCAGTATTAGATGAACTGTGTCGTTCAGGATTAGGAAGAAACATCTTTGTGTTTGAGAAGAGTGCTTTATTTATTTTGAAAATGTGTGATTGGTGGGGATATTTAAAAAAAAATAGCGAAGTGATGTCCACATCGAAGTCAGAATAATGTAAAGGTCTAGAAGTTCAAAGTAATGGATCTTTGAGTAGTATAATGCTGGTGTAGTTTTACTTGTTCTTGATGCCGATGGGCTGTTAGAGTGTTTAATATTGAAAAAAATTTACTTTATAGATGACAATCAATCTTATTTAGGTATTCTTTTATGGGAAACATCTTTATTTCGGTTTGTTGATGATCAGATGTGTTGGGAAAGTAATTTATTATTATTCTTATTTTTTTTACTTTATATATATATATATATATATATATATATATATTATATATATATATATATATATATATATATATATATATATATATATATATATATATATATATATATATATATATATATATATATATATATATATATATATATATATATATATATATATATATATATGTTTCTGTGCGTGTGTGTGTATACCTTTATATGTATATTTGATCGTATGTAAAAAGTACATGAAAAGGAATAAACACGAAATGGAAGGAGAAATAATTTGATAAAAAGGTTCGTCCCCAATTTAAAAGGAATTTTCTTCGTAATTCATTAGTAACTTGAATGTTGCTTTTATTACGGTCTCCATTGTTGGTTTTATTGTTACTGTCTCTATTGTTGGACTGCTGTTGTCGTTCATGGTCTTGGTGGTGTTTTTAGAAGTGGTGTTTCTATTGGTGGTGTTGTTGGTGGTTTTGTTGTTGTGGTGGTGTAGCTGGTGGTAGTGTTGCTTGTGGTATTGCTGTTGTTGCTGGGGTTGATGTAGCAGGTGGTGGTGTTTCCAGCGGTGATGGTGCTGGAGATGGTTGTGTTGATGGTGGTGATGATAGTGTTGCTGTCGTTGTTGTTGCTGAAGTTAATATTGTTGAAATTGTAGCAGGTGGTACTAGTGTTGTTGTTGTTGCTGCTGTTGTTGTGGCTATATTTGCTTATAAAAGTTGATGCTCTTATTTTCTTTCAAAACGATCAAATCAATTTTATTCACAGTTACTCTTTGTACTTAGTAAACGTGTTCGCAAATAAATGTATAGCTACCGTTATCATCCTTATTTGGAATGCAATATTTTCTTTAGATTTAATATGGTCTTTAGCATAATTTTGTCATTAATTTGAGGATAACTTGTGGTCACTGTACTTACATTGATTTGCTGAATGTCCTTTTATTTTTTATTTTTTATTTTTTAATCAATCAAGGTCCCCCAAATTAAACAAAAAATTTACCTATAAATTTTGACTGCTTCACTGCAAAAACTGTCCTAACGAACGAATCGTTGGGACATGTGGCAAAAATGTCACAACAAATTTTTTTCAGTTATTTTCTTATTAGAAAGTAAATCGGTGAAGCAACTTTCTTATGCTTCACATGTCTTTTCTATATATATATATCATGAATTACATAAAATTTTTGAAACGTTTATAAAAGCATTCAAATATATATGAAAATTTTGGAAATGGTAATTTAAAAGTTGGGAAACAGTAAAATTTTCCAAGGGGAATAAGCAATAATATTATTTCCTATAAATAAATATAGCACTTTTTTTCCCAGTATTATAGTAGCAAGATGGTTCATTTTTTAACAGTTTTAAATATTACTTATAATTAAAATTATATTTTTCCTTTAATTTTACAATCAGCTGTTTTTAGCACTAATAATATAATGAACAAGCCAATTAAATAAATTTTAACATTGTTTAATTATTTATATAAATAAATAAAATTCATGAAAAAAGTCATTACGTCAGAGAAAATATTTATTATGCATTTTATTTATTTTTATATATTTTTTATTTTATTTATTCTTATTTTAATTACCTTTTATGGGGCTTTGAAATACAGGGGCGAGTGCTATGCATTTAGATCAAAAATTTTTATCCTTTATCTTTCTCTTAGCGATATATTTTCAACAGTTTGTGGAACAATATGAAAATATGCGAAAAAAAAAAATTTCAACCTGCCATAGTCAAAATTAATAGTAAATTACATCGTTACTGAATCATTTAGAAAGTAATTCAGAGCAACTTTTCCTTTACACAGATAAAATTTTAATAAATATTCCGTAAATTGAATCAAATGAATGTAACTAAAGCAAACTATGTAATTAATTGGTCAATAAATTTAGACAAAATGAAAAAAAGAATGGTAAATTGTAGTGAGAAAAAAGGTATAAATTTCCTTTTGAAAAACAACATTTTCTATATAAATATATATATATATATATATATATATTATATATATATATATATATATATATATATATATATATATATATATATATATAATATATATATATATATATATATATATATATATATATATATATATATATATATATATATATATATATATATATATATATATATATATATATATATAGATATTATTGAGAAGGAAAAATTATCTAGCTTATTCTTCATACTTGAAAACATATATAAGT
>SEYY01018392.1:50000-52500 GCA_009176605.1 Armadillidium nasatum
TTCTAATAATAAAATTTTTAGCAAATTTATTACCTTATTTCATTTAAAACAGATATATATTTCGTCAAATTTTACCCCTAAATTCCTTTTCAATTTTTACCCCTATATTCAAATTTTTACCCCTATATTCCTTTCTAATTACGAGTATCTTTCCTTTTCTAGTTTAACTTCTTATTTATGTTTCAGAAGTTTTTTGTTTTTTCTTTTTCATCTAAAAGAAATCTATTTTTTGTTTTTCTTTTGGAGTTTTGCAATTTATATTTTATCTTCAGTTTCCACATTTCCTATTTATTAACCAATGCTTATAACCTATCAGAGTATCAGTCAATCAGAATTTCTTCTCAACCTTGAATTCCATATATATATATATATATATATATATATATATATATATATATATATATATATATATATATATATATATATATATATATATATATATATATATATATATATATATATATATATATATATATATATATATATATATATATATATATATATATATATATATATATATATATATATATATATATATATATATATATATATATATATATATATATATATATATATATATATATATATATATATATATATATATATATATATATATATATATATATATATATATATATATATATATATATATATATATATATATATATATATATATATATATATATATATATATATATATATATATATATATATATATTCTCCAATAGCCTCTTGTCCAAGATTAACTCTTCTCATATGCCTCCAAAGGCAATTCCTCCCTCTCACATACGTAGCAAATTTATTACATTATTTCTGATTTGTGAAGCAGAATACAAATACCTAAATTTGCTCTTACTGCATTGATTTATGTCTCTATCAAATTTCTTACAATGATTCCTTTAATTTTGCTCCCAACAACAATTCTACGTTAAATATATATATATATATATATATATATATATATATATATATATATATATATATATATATATATATATATATATATATATATATATATATATATATATATATATATATATCAGGTGGTAGCTACAGGTGGACCTTTACAAGTGGTGTTTTTGCTGTTGTTGTTTTTTTTGGTTCTTTTTATTTAATAAATTTGATGTTGGCCGTCGTGGCGATGAGTTATGAAGAGGAAGCTGAAAATTCAGAAGAGGTAATAATAATATATATATATATATATATATATATATATATATATATATATATATATATATATATATATATATATATATATATATATATATATATATATATATATATATATATATATATATATATATATATATATATATATATATATATATATATATATATATATATATATATATATATATATATATATATATATATATATATATATATATATATATATATATATATATATATATATATATATATATATATATATATATATATATATATATATATATAATATATCTAGGTTCTAATGTTAATATTATAATCTGTTAAAAAATGAAGCAGAAAATTTAAAAAAAAAAATCCCGAAGTATGAAATAAAAAAAAAGAAATAAAAAAAAAAAAAAAAAAAAAAAAGAGAAAGAGAAAGAGAGAGAGAGAGAGAGAGAGAGAGAGAGAGAGAGAGAGAGAGAGAGAGAGAGAGAGAGAGAGAGAGAGAGAGAGAGAGAGAGAGAGAGAGAGAGAGAGAGAGAGAGAGAGAGAGATGCTGGATTATTTCTGAATTTCTTGCAAACTGATATTTAAGGAATTAGGGTTAAACCTTATGTCTATTTTATGTCTAGAACTTCAATCAAGATTAAGTATATATATATATATATATATATATATATATATATATATATATATATATATATATATATATATATATATATATATATATATATATATATATATATATATATATATATATGTATGTATGTATAACGTTTGCTATCCTTTGCAGGAGAAAACAAAGGATTTAATGGATCATCGCGATGACTCAACTTTTAGCTTTGATCCAGACAAATTGACACATGCCAAACCTTTGGAAAAGAAGAAAACTCGCTCCGGTCGCGTTATCGTTATGCGAAGAGGAGCAGCCATTCTTCAAGATCCAGCAGTTAAAAGAAAAAGAAATTCTTCAGCTTCAATTCAGCAAGAAGGGGCGCACCCTAAGAGCGCCACGTCTAAAGTGCCTCATGATCAAGTTAGTCCTCCTTCTTCAGCTGCCGTTCAAAGGCCAGCCTCTCTTATCGTGAGTCCTCCATCTGTAATAGCTCCTACTCCGTCTACGCCAGAGGAAAAAAATGTTCCAAAAGTGATAGTCGGAACCAATTCTCAAAACAATGCAGAAATCTGTGAGCCTTGCACTGCAACAACAAATAAATGTTGCCAGTGCCAATGTCATGAGAGAGGCCCAGATTCTATACGACCTTCTGGGACCCAAAGGAAACAAGGGTGCGAGGAGACAAGGCCTTATTTACGGTTAGCAAACAATCCTTCTAATAAACAACCATCG
>SEYY01018392.1:57500-62500 GCA_009176605.1 Armadillidium nasatum
CTTTTAATATTATTTTTATCATTTTTACTATTGCCATTTTTTTAATTATAATTATTATTATAATTACTATAATTATTATTATTATTATTATTATTATTATTATTATTATTATTATTATTATTATTATTATTATTATTATTATTATTATTATTATTTATAAATTTTCTTATTTATAATTCATGGCATGACAATTATTGCATTACTTTTCAGGTTTGTAAAACACATAAAATTTATTTATATTTAAAATAGCAATCAATATAACACTCAAACCGTGAAAATATTGTTAAGCTTAAAACACAAATAATTTATTCCAAAACTAATTTTTAAAATATTCTTTAGCAGGGAATAATAATAATAATAATAATAATAATAATAATAATAATAATAATAATAATAATAATAATAATAATAATAATAATAATAATAATAATAATAATAATAATAATAATATTATAATATTATTTTATTATATAAATATTATTACTATTATTTTATTAAATTATTCACTCTGAATATTACCATTATTACTGTTATTATTATCATTATTATTGTTATTATTATTATTATTATTATTATTATTATTATTATTATTATTATTATTATTATTATTATTATTATTATTATTATTATTATTATTATTATTATTATTATTATTATTATTATTATTATTATTATTATTATTATTATTATTATTATTATTATTATTATTATTATTATTATTATTATTATTATTATTATTATTATTATTATTATTATTATTATTATTATTATTATTATTATTATTATTATTATTATTATTATTATTATTATTATTATTATTATTATTATTATTATTATTATTATTATTATTATTATTATTATTATTATTATCACAGGTTTTCACAGCTGTTTTCACCCTTGAGTGTATAATGAAAATCATGGCGTTGAGTAGAGAGTTTTTCATCAATAAGTGGAATGTATTCGATTTAGTGATCGTTTTTGGCCTCGTTGCTTGATTTAGGCCTCGAGATCGGGTCTGGTCTTTCAGTTCTCAGGGGGATGAGGCTTGTAAATATCATTAATATATATATTATATATATATATATATATATATATATATATATATATATATATATATATATATATATATATATATATATATATATATATATATATATATATATATATATATATATATATATATATATATATATATATATATATATATATATATATATATATATATATATATATATATATTATTATATATTATAATTATAAAATAATATTATATTTTATTATAATTTTATTATTTATAAATTATTATTTTTATTATTATTATTAAATTATTATTATTATTATTATTATTATTATTATTATTATTATTATTATTATTATTATTATTATTATTATTATTAATCATATCTTATTTAAAGTGCAGTTTTCCTTTAATTTTTATCAGTTAAAATTCGAAAAGTTAGTTTAGTCTTAGCGAACGAGAGAGTTCTGAAACTTTTTCAATTGTAGAATTATAAAAAAAAGTTTCTATTGTTCCTATTTTTAATTGTTTAAGAGTTGATAAGTATAGCCTAATCTCGCTGAACATTAAATGCAGCCAAAGCTTTACTACTCTTTAAGACTTGATTAAAGATAATAAATTTAGCCTAGTCTCGTTGAACATTAAAAGTAGCCAAACCTTTACTATTCTTTAAGACTTGATTAAAGATGATAAATGTAGCCTAGTCTCGTTGAACATTAAATGTAGCCAAGCCTTTACTATTCTTTCAGACTTGATTAAAGATGATAAATGTAGCCTAGTCTCGTTGAACATTTAAAGTAGCTAAAACTTTACTATTCTTTAAGACTTGTTTAAGAGTTGATAAGTTGTCTCGCTGAACATTAAATGTAGCCAATCCTTTGCTATTCTTTAAGACTTGTTTAAAGTTGATAAGTATAGTTTAATCTCTCTGAACATTAAATGTAACCAAACCTTTACTATTCTTTAAGACTTGTTTAGAGTTGATAAGCATAGAATAGTCTCGCTGAATATTAAAACTAGCCAATCCTTTGCTATTCTTTAAGACTTGTTTAAAGTTAATAAGTATAGTTTAATCTCGTTGAATATTAAATGTAGTAGTAAATTTAGTTGATAAGTATAGCTTAATCTCGCTGAATATTAAATGTAACCAAACCTTTACTATTTTTTAAGACTTGTTTTTGTTGTTTATCCTATTTTAACAGTTAAGAGTCCTAAAGTTAGCCCAGTCTTGGAGAACAATGAGAGTTCTTCTCAGCATCATTATTTCTACATTAGGAGCCTTAGGAAACCTCACTTTCGTTCTTATAATTGTTATTTATATATTTGCCGTAATTGGAATGCAACTCTTCGGCAAAAATTATGTTGAAAAAAATTTCGCGCCGGATCCAATTCCAAGGTAATTTTGATTTAAATTAATTAAATTAAATTAAATTAAATTAAATAAATTTCGTCTTATATACTCTAAAGTACATTTATATTTATAGTTTTTATTTATTTTTCTCAGGTGGAATTTTACAGATTTTTTTCATTCTTTTATGATGATTTTTCGAATCCTTTGTGGAGAATGGGTGGAACCTCTTTGGGATTGTATGAGAGCTGCTGGCAGTGACGTAAGTATATATATATATATATATATATATATATATATATATATATATATATATATATATATAATATATATATATATATATATATATATATATATATATATATATATATATATTATATATATTTTTTTTTTTTTTTTTTTTTTTTTTATTTTTTTTTTTTTTAATTATATTTATATAATATAAAAGGAAGTTAAAAAAAAAAAAAGAAGAAAAAAAGAAATAAAAAGAATTTTTTTTTATTAAATTAAATGTTAAAAATTAAAAACTTAATTTTCATAATTGTTATGTTTCATAAAAGAAAATGGAACCAAATCAGGATATCCATTGTTCAATTTTGAAAAAAAAAAACGAAAAATTGTATTTGACCAGAATTATTTTTGAATTGTGTTCTCATTATTTTTTAATAGTTTTAAAATATCTACAAATAATATTTATATAATTATTTCAATTATTATTAATATTATTATTATCATCATAATCATTTTTATTATTATTCTTATTATTATTATTATTATTATTATTATTATTATTATTATTATTATTATTATTATTATTATTATTATTATTATTATTATTATTATTATTATTATATTATTATTATTATTATTATTTATTATTATTATTATTATTATTATTATTATTATTATTATTATTATTATTATCATTATTATTATTATTATTATTATTATTATTATTATTATTATTATTATTATTATTATTATTATTATTATTATTATTATTATATTATTATTATTATCATTATTATTATTATTATTATTATTATTATTATTATTATTATTATTATTATTATTATTATTATATTATTATTATTATTATTATTATTATTATTATTATTATTATTATTATTATTATTATTATTATTATTATTATTATTATTATTATTATTATTATTATTATTATTATTATTAGGGATCCGAAACGTGCCTCGCGATATTTCTTCCGGCCCTCGTCATGGGAAACTTTATGGTTTTGAACTTGTTTCTTGCCTTGTTGCTCAACTCATTCAATTCAGAGGAACTGAAATCGAGACAGGATAACCTTGAAGACGAATCGAGGGTTGTTGACCTCGTCGTCAAGATACTGGTTTGTATCGTGATTTTAAACTATTTTGTCAGTTTGCGTTTTTGTATATTTGTTAATGACTTTATTTTAGAAATATTTGTAAGTAATTATATATTATTACTTTTGTTATTATCATTATAATTGTTATTATTATAATAATTATTATTATTACTATTATTATCATTATTATTATTGTTATTATTATTATTATTATTATTATTATTATTATTATTATTATTATTATTATATTATTATTATTATTATTATTATTATTATTATTATTATTATTATTATTATTATTATTATTATTATTATTGTTATCATCATCATCCTCATCATTATCACCACTATCATTGTTATTATTATTATTATTATCTTAATTATTATCATTACTAATATTTTTATAATTTTTTTATCATTATTATTGATATTATTATTATAATAATTAATATTGTTGTTATTACTATTGTACGGATATCATCATTACAACCTCTATTTTATTTCCAGTGTTATTTTATACCAAAGACCGTTCGTGTGAAGTTCAAAGAAATAAAAGAAGCAATTAAAGAAAGTAACAGTAGTGAAGATTTACAAAAAGAAAATAAAGTAGGGGGAGGATTTGAGGAAATGATGAACGTAGAAGACGTGGAACTTGGGTTGGAAAACGACTGCCCGAACAACCAATTAGAAAACGAAAAGAAAATAACAACCCAACAACCGTTAGGTGCTTCTCAATCGAAGCAATTAGTTAAATCTCAACAGCAACAACAACAACAGAAACAACAACCTCAGACGCAACACCAGCATCAACAACAGCAATACCAGCAACAACAACAACCTAAGCAAAATCAGCAAAATAATCAGTCTCATCAGAAAGAACACACTTCCATTCATTATCATCAGCAACCTAAGCAATTACCAGTTCCGCAACAAAATTACAGAAGCGATAATAATGATAATCGGCACAGAGAACCAGAAAAACAAAGAAGAAGGTTGCCATCTACAAATAATCAAAAACAAATGCATCAATCTCGCAATTTCAATAGACAAAGAAGTCACAACTGCGATGAACAACATTATTCGAATGATCCAAATTCCCCTAACGACAGAGGAGTAAAGCAGGCTTTTAGTGAACCAGAAATACGATTAAAATGTCACGAAGAGGATGATGAAGAAGAAAAACGTATAACTAGAGTAGATCCACAAGGAAGAGGATACAGAAGGATACCAATGCTTGGTAAGATACTTAAATTTTATTTTATTCCTAACTTCTTTCATATTCTCAAAGG
>SEYY01018392.1:65000-92500 GCA_009176605.1 Armadillidium nasatum
GCATGTGTTGGTGGCAGAATCAGGAAAAAAGATGAGAATACTTGTGAGAGAGTTTGAAGTGAAATGTGCAAACAAGAGATTGAAATTCAATCCAGCGAAGAATAAAGTTATGAGGATTGGAGGTGGGGATGAGGAAATGTGGAGGGAGGAATTGGTTTGTAGAAGTGTGAGAATGGAAACTTGAAGGAGGTGAATGAATTCAAATATCTAGTAATGTTGGGTGGAAGGTAAGGGTGGGACGGAAAAAGGAATAAAGAACAGAGTGATAGAAGGAATGAAAGTATTGGGGGGCCTAAGAAAAGTATGGAAGAAAGGAAAAATTTCGAAAGAAATAAAGATAAAAATGTTTGAATGTATGTGTTCACCTTCTGTATTGTATGTGTATGAAACATAGACGATAAGTGCTCGGTCGAGAAAAAGTTTCAATGTCTTTGAGATGAAAGATTTGAGAGCGATATATAAATTGAGAAGGATTGATAGGATTAGAAATGAAAGAATAAGGGAGATGTGTAAATGGAAGAAGGGTGTAATTGATAGAGAGGAGGAGGATGTGCTAAAATGGTTTGGACATATGTGAAGAATGAAAGAGAACAGAATGGTTGGCAAGGTACGTAGATCCGATGTAGATAGGGGAAGGGTAGGGGGAGGGGAAGGCCGAAGTGGAGATGGATGGATGGAGTGAGAGTGATTTTGATGGAAGGAATTTGAGTTTAGACGAGGGTAGAAGATTTGTGGAGACAGAGATGGAGGGAGGTGGTGAAAGCGTTGAAAGGTAAGAATAGTTATGTTTGTAAGTGAATTGTGGCGGGCACCACCTCACGAAAGTGGGAAAGGTGATAGTGAAATATATATATATATATATATATATATATATATATATATATATATATATATATATATATATATATATATATATATATATATATATATATATATATATATATATATATATATATATAATATATATAATCATCCGCATCCGCATCCGCATCCGCATCAAAATTAACATCCGCATCCGCATCCGCATCCTCATCAAAATTAACATCCGCATCCGCATCCGCATCCGAACTTTCGAAAATTCAACATCCGCATCCGCATCCGCATCCGCACTTTCGAAAATTCAACATCCGCATCCGCATCCGCATCCGCACTTTCCAAAATTCAACATCCGCATCCGCATCCGCATCCGCAAATTGGAAAATTTGACATCCGATCCATCACTAATATATATATATATATTTGAGATTTTACATTATTGTAGTTTTATTAGAAATATGCTTTAAGTTTATTATTTCTTAAAAATAATTAATAAATAATTCAAAAGTATATAAATATGAATATTTGGTAAATATTTGGAGCGATAATTCAAAGCAATGAAAGAACTACCGAAATTTTTTTATAGAGTTGATATGAAGATTGAACAATTTGCAATGAAATATTTTCAAAAATAATTTGAGAATGTTTTCAGCATTTTTCTTAACCTCAAATAAGTAAGTTTTTTCTGCTGAAAATAGTGTCGCTTTCGCCATCATTCTTTAGGGTTTGACAAGAAATGTTTTTACAAGTCTTAATCTTTGTAACACCTTGATTAGTTCATTTTCCGAATTAGAAATATTTTAGGCAGATTTCTTTACTGTTTAAAGAAAGTGTAAGAAACATCAACTCTTTTTTTTTTCAACTTTTGCTATTTTGATTTTGTAATCATTTCAAATACAATTTTCTTTTCCTCTCTCTTTCTGCAGAGATTTTGCAGGAGAATTCTCGCCAATAATTTATCTAATAAGTATTTCAAGTGATTTTTTGACAATACTAGAATCAAAGGATTAATATGTTTACTATTCATTTCGAAACTGGAAGTTTTCTTGTCTTTGAGTTAGGAAGATTCTTAAACTTCTTTAGTTCTTGCCTTTAAATATTTTCAAACTGTCATTTTTTATTTATTTATTTTTTTTTTTTTTTTTTTTTTTTTATTTCTTATTTTTTTTTTTTTTTTTTTTTTTTTTTTTTTTTTTTTGTTAATTTAACATAAAAAGGGCAGTACACGTTTTCAATGGTATTTAAATGTTATATATTAAAACTTAAGCAATTTTAAAATAAATATCAACGCAAATTTTTAAGAAAAAAAATTAGAGAAAGCAATAATCTTTTGCTGAAGTCTATCTTCATGTTAAAGTACAATTATTAAGATTTTAAAATCACTTATAAAAAAAAATCTTAAAACCGGTTTAGCTTTTTATTCCTAAATTATTAAGCAAATCTTTTCAATAAATCAGTGACAATTTGGTAAATGCTTCATATGAATCAAATGGATCTTATAAATTTGTTTTCAAAATTTATCTAAATGTTGAATTATAATCTACCTATGGATAATTCTAACAAAATTATTAAGATAATTAGTTTACTTTAAATATAAAGTGTGCTTTAAATAATTACCAAGAAATGTTTTGAACCACTTATATATATATATATATATATATATATATATATATATATATATATATATATATATATATATATATATATATATATATATATATATATATATATATATATATATATATATATATATATATATATATATATATATATATATATATATATATATATATATATATATATATATATATATATATATATATATATATATATATATATATATATATATATATATATATACCCTTTAATGTAACAAGAAAAATTACAGTATGAAACCCTGTTATTTTTTAAAATAGAACACTTTTAATTTTAACAGCCTATAGACACCAAACCAAATCACTTGAGCGTCCTAAACCCCCGAGTTGGAATTTAAATCGTAGACTACCAAGTTTTCAGAGTGTTAATAGTTTAAGTAGGACACCTAAAAAGAAGTTTGTAGAATTCAAAGGTAACGAAAAAAATGATAATAATAAACAAGTATCGGCTTAAGAACAAGCCTTAATGTAATCATAAATTTTGTACGTAGAATAGAATGGACATATACTTAGCTCTATTCTCAGGAAACAATAATGAGTTCTTTTTATTGGCTTTTCGTTGGACTTAGAATTTATCAATGTTTTTTTCTCTACAACGGTTTGCCAATAATAGACTCGGTCAATTTTCCCGTACTTTGTTTCCTGGGTCAAACTGCACGCTTTTTTTCTTCATTTAAAACTAAATAATCTACTGCATCACAAGAATTAGATCATATTTAAAACTTTTTCACTACATCTTCTTCACTGTCCACCACTGGAATGATAGAAAACTATTATATATATATATATATATATATATATATATATATATATATATATATATATATATATATATATATATATATATATATATATATATATATATATATAGGCTATACCGTATGTGTATGTATGTATGCATACACTAATCTTTTATTTTCGTATATCATTTATGAAATCGTTCCTAGAAGCGAATTTAATAAAATATTTTCCAAAATTTTAATTTTATACTATCTTAAATTTATTTTTCTTATAGGTTTAGTAGAACATAATAGCATGTTTAGCGAAATATATTTTTAAATAAGTAGATTAAAATTTGATTCGCAAATGTATGTAATTGCTTTTTAGTATCATTATATACATTTGTAATAGCAACGTTATATGTATATTAATTAAATGCTTTTCTAACATCTGTTTTTGATTATGTCTTTATGCAGCGGATGAAGACCGACAAGAATCTATCGAGCTGTCAGACTTCGTGCAACACAACAACTCATCTTATGCAGGCTACGATATGCAAAGAAGGAATTCTGATCCTACGATTGAAAGTCCTAACGAGTACAGTCATCAGAGACCTCTAATGAGGAAGTACTCAAACGACCCCTGTGCTCCTACACCAAATCCTGATGATCCTTATTTCCCAACAGTTCCTCCACATGCAATAGCCACACCAGAATCACATTCAAATATTCGCGATCGCTATAGTTCTAATTTAGGTGGCAATTATGCTGATTATAGGGAAAATTATAGTCAAAATTATAGAGATACTTTTAATAGGAGAAATTACTATGGACCACAAGATGATTATAGATATTATAGAGATGGGTTTAGAGAAAATTATTGTCAAAAGCCTTTGGATTATAGAGAAGATTATAGACACGATTATAGTTCTAGAAATTATAATTTTGATGAATTTAGATCTGATTATAATAGACCAAGATTGCCTGAGTACAACGACAGGTACAAATCAAATTATTATAACAAATCAGAATATTATAATAGGCTTAATGATTTTAGAGGCCTGTATAGGGAAGATGCAGGTCCCAGAAGATACAATTATAGAGATGAGTACAGGGACGACTATTTAGAGAGAAATAAAAGTTATAGAGACGGATATAGAGGGGATTACAGGAGTGATAACTATGACAATTATAATTATAGAAATGAATATAGAAAAGACAATTTTAGAGGTGATATGTATAACAGAAATGAAGCTTACAACAGAGATTACGATAGGGATTATGTAGCTAGACAGTCATCTAACTACACAAGGGAAGAATATACAAGCAACTATGGCAAAGGCAATTACGATTACAATAGAGATGAATATACTCAAGATTACAGTCAAAGGAGTTACGATCAACCAAGAAGAAGATATAGGGATACAAATCCCAGGGAAGTAAATAATTATAATGAAGACACAAGCATATCGGATGCACATTACTCAGAAAGCTACATGTCCAGCAAAAAATTCAACGATGTAAGTGAAGTACTAGCTACATTTGCATGTTATATTTTTATTTACATTCTTCTATTTTATAATTAAGCAAAAGAGAGATTAAAAAAAGACAACTATTTAATACATTTAAATACAGTATATAATATTACATTATATTATATAATACATTATATATTATATAATATATTATATATTATTATTATGTTGCAGATTTATCCTTTTCTTCTCAGTAATTGCTCTCTCATATCTTAGCATAGTTTCTA
This sequence comes from Armadillidium nasatum, assembly GCA_009176605.1. NCBI lineage: Eukaryota > Metazoa > Arthropoda > Malacostraca > Isopoda > Armadillidiidae > Armadillidium > Armadillidium nasatum. Next base: position 69,953 of record SEYY01018392.1, read on the forward strand.
AGATAAAAAGTAACAAAATTAATAACTACCATTAAATATCTAATCAATTTGTTGATATTTATTAATTATTTTATTTATCTATTTTTTATGAAATGAAGTGAGGTCATTTTTCACTTCCTCTTATATTTACCTATGTATCAGTTTGAATATTAACCTTTATCTCTCTCTCTCTCTCTCTCTCTCTCTCTCTATCTATATCTATATATATATATATATATATATATAATATATATATATATATATATATATATATATATATATATATATATATATATATATATATATATATATATATATATACTGTCTTCGAAGGGAAATTATGATGAAGACTTGCAAGGATCTGGTGATGAACTTCCAGAAATTTGTTTTGACGAAACTGTTGAAAAACCACAGGAAGAAAAAATCAGTCACAAACATGATCCAAAAGAACAGGTTAAAATTTTAAATTTATGGATTAAAATTTCTTAAATTAGGTTAAAAATATAAGTGACATTAATTAAAGGCCTAAATTTAAGAAGATGAAGATTATTTAAATATATATATATATATATATATATATATATATATATATATATATATATATATATATATATATATATATATATATATATATATATATATATATATATATATATATATATATATATATATATATATATATATATATATATATATATATATATATATATATATATATATATATATATATATATATATATATATATATATATATATATATATATATATATATATATATATATATATATATATATTATATATATATATATATATATATATATATATATATATATATATATTCACGGTGGTTCACATGGATGTTTACAAAATTTGGCAGCTGGAAAGTGAAATTATCACAATGATATTCCACCGAATACATATAAGGCCGAAAGACACTCGTTTACGTTAAGTCGAGGGAACAATTTGAGTATGAAACAAACATCAAACAAAATAGTTTATTACGTAACACGTAATGTAAAGGGGGGGATGTCATTACAACAGGTGTTCAAAATGTAAGCCCCTGCCTGTATACATAGCTCTCACAGATGGATCATACTATGCATGGCACCTGCATGAGACCATGTCACATGTGTTAGGCCATGTCTGTTATGTCAGACATACGTCATCCCACTATTGCAGTTATCACTCGGAAACAATTGATGATCGGTATGTGTGATGTGCCCGAGATGACGACCCTATCATTTTTTGCAACACTGCATTAATGACATCTCTCTTATGGAACCTGCAACATTTTTAATAATGGTGAATGCTGTTTGTGTTATTCCTCATATTGTTTCCTCGATATCAGGTAAACAAGCGTTTCATGGCGCTACAAGTATTCAGTGGAATTTCATTTTGGTGACGTTATCTTTCATCTGTCGAAGATTGTAAATATCGATATGAATCACCATATATATATATATATATATATATATATATATATATATATATATATATATATATATATATATATATATATATATATATATATATATATATATATATATATATATACTATATATATATATATATATATATATATATATATATATATATATATATATATATATATATATATATATATATATATATATATATATATATATATATATATATATATATATATATATATACTCTCAAACTGAAATTCGGTCAAATTTGGCAGAGTTTAGTAATAGGTAACATGTAATATGAAATTTTTATGCAACTTTTTTTCCAAGTTTTAAGCTAATTATTATTCTTGCATATTTTTATATATTTAGTGTGAATAGAACAGATGAGGAAAATTTCATATGCAATTAATTTGACTGGTATAAAAGCTACATTTTATTACACTTACAGATGTGCGTTATAACTTTAAATAGAACTGAAATTCTGCATGCAAATTTTAACGACAGGTTGCAATAAGATTAATTTGTAAATTACAATTCAAAGATTCATTTAATCAAATATGTTGTAAATTTTTTTGATGACTAAAACTGGGGCAGTCAGTAAAAGTATTATGGATGTTTCAGCTTCGGCTTCGGCTTCAGCTTCGGTATGCCTATAAATTTGGCAAATTGCCGAAGCTTCGATCGAAGCCAAATCTGTTCAAATAATCAGCTGAGGCTTGTCAAAAAATCAAAAACTCGCAAAACAGAGATTTTAAGAATATTTATTTGAGTTTTCTTTTTAGTAAATTACTATGATATATTTCAGTTACTACTGGCTATTGCATCTAAGATTTTCTCTACCTCTAGTTGTGTCTTATTCCGAAGTTATCTTACCTACTTAGAAATAGAGTGATATACAGAGTGAGTCGGGAGAAACGCACCAAACTCTGGGAGTGAATTCTACAATTATTAACGTATGACTAAAAAACCCAAAAGTTGTAATCTTATTTTCAATTGTTTTCAAATTACAGCGTTCTAAAGGTTTTTAATTTAAACACCCAATCAAGTAGACAAGCATATGATCAACAACACTAAAAATTATCATTTGTCAACTAATCACCTTTCATTTGTGAATTATTTTGCGTGACAACCGGGATTAAAATGAAAAACTAAGACACATTTTTTTAAGTCTATAATGTGCGAATATGATGTTTCTTTGTGGTTTTTGCAAAGAGAATGCTACAACTGGGGTTGAAGAGTATCCTCAACGGTTTCCGCGTCGTAGAATTTCGAATGAAAACTTAATTATCAGAACTTTCAACATATTGTAAGAGACCAGTAGACTTTCACGTGTGCACATCACATCTGAGCGTGTCCGTAGACAATATGTAAATAAAGTATAACTAATTCTGGATTATTACCTCTTGAAATTCTTCAAACAAATTGATTGCGCACTACACAAATTGTGCTTATAACAATACCACCTACAACTATGAAACAATGCTATACGCATAGAATTTTGTTGATGGATATTCGCTAATTATCTTTTGGTTCAATGCATACTTTTTACCGAAGAAGCGATATTCACTCCTAACGGTTTAGAAAATTTTCGCAACTCATATTGATGGTCTGACGAAAATACCAATAACGTTGTAGAAAGTAGAAACAAATTGCTATCATCGTTTTTCAGTTAACTTTTGGTGTAGGATTGTCAACAGACATTTAATTGGTCCTTTCATTATTGAAAATCGTCTAATAGAAGAATGTTATCTGGATTTTTTGCAAAATGAGTAACAAGAACTGTTAAATATTCCTTTAAACATAAGAAATGCTATGTACTATCACACGATGGAACTCCCACATTTTGCTCGCTAGGTCACTCAATATTTAAATGAAACTTTTCCAGAACGATTGGCAAGGTGGACCTATTAGTTGGCCTCCAAGGTCTTCAGACCTCACACTATTAGAATTTTGTTTATGGAGCTGCTTGAAAAGTGAGGTGTCCAAAAAGAATGATGAACAAACTACCCATAAAAAAATGTCCATACGTTTTGTTATAATGGAATAAGTCTTATAAGAAAATAACCTATGGCTTAATAAAGTTTGACTTGTGTATGCACAAAGGTTACACCAATTGTAATATCTATCTTTTCCAATAGAGTTCTCCCTTTATATATATATATATATATATATATATATATATATATATATATATATATATATATATATATATATATATATATATATATATATATATATTCCTTACATAGGTCACTACAACAGTAATGCAGAAAACTTCCTCAATTCCAAACTGGGGTGCAGTGGTGAATTATGTTGATGAATTAACAACTGGTGTAAAAGACGATGACGATCCCAGATTTCAAATTCAAAAGAAAGTCAAAAAAGATCCGTGGGATTGCTTTCCTAAATATCTATATAAAAAGTACGTATTACTGTTTACGAGAGATGTCTTCAATTAAATATACTGCAAAAAAATTGTCCCAACGAATCGTTGGGACAAGTGTCAAAAATGTCACAACAAATGTTTTTTGTTTATTTTTCATGTTAAGAAATAAAATCGGTGAAGTGACATTTCTTTTCTCTATTGAAAATAATATTGTGACATTATTGTCACTTGTCCCATGGATTCGTTAGGACAATTTTTTGCAAGTGTAAGAGCAGGTAAGAACAGTGTGAGTAGTTAGAGGTTTTTGAAACAGATCTTTATATCAAGTATTTATCTTTGTTCTTCAGGTAAAATTTTCTGTTAGTTTCATATGTTGATAGTAACGGAAAATTTATTTTCCTTATTATAATATATTTTTTTTAAAAACTTTTTAGGCTTATTAATCTATTTCTAAAATAAATCACACTAATGTTATGTGTTCCTAGATTGATATAATATCTGATGTATTACTTGCCATTAAATAAATTTTTTTTGTCTCAATAATAAGTATATTAACAGAATACGTATATTTATTTATAATTACTTTAAAACAATTAAAAATATCTTATCTGTTTAACAAAGGTTATCTATATTTTGTTATCTAACCAAGATTATCTTCGACACAAACGGAACGATAAATACTTTTCGCACAAGTATTTTCATTGCAACTATGTATACATTACATTTATTTTAACATAGTAATCAAAATATTAAAATACAAGAAAAAAAATCTTTAAATAAATATAGACTGGAGCATCAAAAACATTTGTAAAGGTTTTCATTTAAAGGCAAATAATAATATACATATATATAATATATATATATATATATATATATATATATATATATATATATATATATATATATATATATATATATATATATATATATATATATATGTATATATATATATATATATATATATATATATATATATATATATATATATATATATATATATATATATATATATATATATATATATATATATATACAAAGGTGTGGTTGCTGCCAACAATGTACTAACACTGTTTGCTACCATCGGTGGTATGAAGTAAGACGTCGATGTCTCCGTATAACTGACAGTCCGTATTTTGAATGGTTTATTTTGGTTATGATTTTTGCCTCTTCTGTCACTCTTTGTTTCGAGGATATTCACCTGGACTCGAACCCGGAATTAAAGGTATAATTCTCAACAGTTATTCAAGATGAACATGTTTACTTATATATATATATATATATATATATATATATATATATATATATATATATATATATATATATATATATATATATAATATATATATATATATATATATATATATATATATATATATATATATATATATATATATATATATATATATATATATATATATATATATATATATATATATATATATATATATATATATATATATATATATATATATATATATATATATATATATATATATATATATATATATATATATATATATATATATATATATATATATATATACTTTCCGTGTGTATAGTATGTATTTCATAAGGTGTATTGATAATGTATGTATATACAAATTCAGACAAATTTACTGATATACTCTTATATAAACAATCATTTTAGACAGAATACAACAGTATTTTTTTTTTATATCTTTTATATATATATATATATATATATATATATATATATATATATATATATATATATATATATATATATATATATATATATATATATATTGAAAATTGAAGTTATTTGCAGTTGTTTTCAATTATATAAATATTTTGAGGAATAGAATTTTAGAAAGAAAATTATATATTTAAATGCTTGCTAAATATAGATAATTTCTAAACTTCAAAATATAGAGAGTCATATCTATAAATATCAACTTCAGAATGCTGTAGTTCAGTCGTACTGTTAAATAGAAAATTTAGCCTGTATAATTTATCAATTAGGTGATAGAAAATGTTTTAAGGGAGCATGCAATTGTCTGGTTATATATTAGCTGTTTTTATTAACAGAATTATGTTACCAATTTAGTAAAATTTAATTAAGATTTATTTAGGTTGAAAGTTTAAAATAACTGTTTTTTTTAATACATAATTGCTATTTTTTTTCTTCTTTCTATCTCTATGCATTGTTTTTTTCTTTTGTTATATGTGTGATTTTATAATTGTTTTAGGGGTTATTTTATAGATTAGAAAATTGTGTAAGTATAACCCTAAAACAATTATAAATTCCAAAAAAAGTATATACTTATTGTTATAGATATATTTGTTCTGAATTTTTTTTTTTTATATATATAATTTTTTTTCCAGACAAGTGATGTAGATTTCATTTGTTTCAATAGAAAATTTTTTAAGTTAGCTTTTTTTAATTTTTATTTTTAAATAGGTGTTTTTTTATTCAGGAGCAATTGGACTAAAATTTCTTTTTTTTCCGTTTTGTATTGCTTTTATGGTGCCTTTCACTCGTGTACAGGATCGGAGGGTATCTATGTTTCTATTTCCTTTAATTCCTTAAAACCTCTCCTTATCGTTGTTGCTGCTTGACAAAAAATTGCCTGTTAAAATTTCGCTGTTTAAAAAAAAAAATACACAAATATATATATAAAACAGATTCATCAGCAAGGGTTTATAAATGTTGTTGTACTAATTTTACTTTACTTTTTTTTTATCTTACGTACTATTTTATACTCATATGTTTATCGAAATGCTGCTAAAATTAATTGCTACATACATAACATAATCACTACAATAAGAATGCATGTCATTGCAAAGAAGAGAATCTCTATTCTAGTAAGCCTGATTCAATTAACATTACTAGAATAAGATTTTCTTTGTTTGAACGATATGTCAATGAAAATCAATATAATGCACCATGCAAATATGTCCTTCACTTTACTTTCACAAATCACCAAAATCTAAATAGCATTAAAACCATTACAAATACATAATACAACTAAATAATTAATAATATTACATATATTTACCTTAATACATATATATATATATATATATATATATATATATATATATATATATATATATATATATATATATATATATATATATATATATATATATATATATATATATATATATATATATGAATACAATATTAATAGTAATCATATCTTTAACTTTTCTGTATTATGCCTTTTATTTAACCCTTATTAGAGTAGTACATAAATAGACCCATTAATTATCTATATTTTCACTGTCATAAAATTTGTATTCCAGTATTCACTAACTATGATATTTTGAAAGCAAAAAAAAACCCTTATTGATGTACAGTTACCCTCCCTTTGTATTAAGCTTTTATTATCTTTTGTGTTCAAAATATGGGAAAAATTAATTACAAATATGTCTAAAAATTACATTCTCAAAAATACTCTGTTATACTTTATTATACTTAAAAAAAAAACACTTTTTTATTTCCTATATTCTCTACACAATGGGACACTGAGTGTTGTCTCTATACTTAATTGCATATGCCTTATTATATATATATATATATATATATATATATATATATATATATATATATATATATATATATATATATATATATATATATATATATATATATATATATATATATATATATCACTACTGTAACTCACTCAGACATTTGCATCCACTTGCATTCACTTGCATTCTTCAACTGTATCATGATCCATTTTTGAAACACATACACCTGTACAAAGTAAGTATTTAGCATCGTTACACTGTGTTAAAAATTATATATATATATATATATATATATATATATATATATATATATATATATATATATATATATATATATATATATATATGTTTACACTAAAGAAGGATTATTCTGTCTGTGTATAATGTGTAGCATCTTCTAAATACTCTGCAATCTGCTGCAACGTATTGAGAGACTACATTTAGCATATTCAAAGGGCTGTTTTTGTAGTTTTTGTACATGTGGCTCTGTTATCTGTTTTTCTTTGTCTGCAACGTATGTCGGTGCCCTTGAAATATAAATATATATAATTTGATATCATTTTTTTTTTAATATTTATATATACTGCTAAAAATATTGCTGCATAAACTAGATCAGTTTATTTTTACTGGATTTGTTTTTATTTATTTTTTTTTTAATAATAATTTAAGCTTATCGTTAAATAATAATAATAATAATAATAATAATAATAATAATAATAATAATAATAATAATAATAATAATAATAATAATAATAATAATAATAATAATAATAATAGTAATAATAGTAATAATAATTATAAAAGTAATGATAATAATAGCATAGAGCCGATAGTTAAATTTAAAATCAAATTTCGTTCTCGTAGAAAATGCAAAATACATTTAACATATTAATTCACTATAACAAATTACAAAAATATCACATTTATATTAAATTAAAATAAAAAAAATAAAAAAAGTAAAATAAACCCATTATAATCTAATCCTATAAAAAAAATAATTCCCAAATAAGCATATATAAATAAAAGATATATAACGATTTTGTCTAAACAGCGCATTCTAAACTACTTGAACACATCCTTCGCCATCCTATTTACAATCGAGATGTTCCTTAAATGGATCGCCTACGGGTTTGTTAAGTACTTTACTTCTGTTTGGACGATTCTCGATTGCTTTATTGTGATGGTCTCCTTGTGCAGCATCTTCATCGAACAAGACAACCTTATCGCTCTTCGAAGTCTCCGGACATTGAGGGCTCTACGCCCTCTGAGAGCTATATCGAGATGGCAAGGAATGAAGGTAAAATTTATAATTTAATATATTATTATTACTATATGATTATTATTATTGTAATTATTATTTATAATTATTATTATTGTTATTATTATAATCATTGCTATTACTATTAGTATTATTAGTATTGTTATTATTATTATTATTTTTATTTTATTATTATTATTATTTTTATTTTTATTATTATTATTATTATTATTATTATTATTATTATTATTATTATTATTATTATTATTATTATTATTATTATTATTATTATTATTATTATTATTATTATTATTATTATTATTATTATTATTATTATTATTATTATTATTATTATTATTATTATTATTATTATTATTATTATTATTATTATTATTATTATTATTATTATTATTATTATTATTATTATTATTATTAACAGATTGTTGTTAACGCTCTGATGTATGCCATACCGTCCATTTTCAATGTACTGTTGGTTTGTTTGGTTTTCTGGTTAATATTTTCCATAATGGGAGTTCAAATGTTCGGTGGAAAGTTCTACAAATGCATCGATAAAAAGACTGGAGATATTTTGGAGAATACTGTGAGTTGATTTCTTCTTTTATTTTAATTCATAGACTATGAGTGGGGAACATGCTTAAATTGTTTAATGGTTGCTCTTTTTTTGTATATTAGTTCTCTATTTAAAAATACATTCAGGATCTAAGAAAAATATCTTTACAACGACGACACTCAGAGAAAATTTATTGTTTTTATGTGATAAATATCATGTAGGTATGCAAATATGGATTAAACTATTAGGTTTACTATGTTTGTTGATATAACCAATTTTCAATTTTATTTTTTTTAAATTTAAAAGTTCACATCTCACGGACATTGCCCTATTCTAGGAGAGGAACTTTTCTAGGTAGTATATACCTAGGATCCCCAAATAGGATCGAACCGGCGCCCTCAAGCATGTGAGTCAATCACTCTACCGTTTGAGCCAGGGTAGACGGCTGATATAATCAATTTTCAACATGCATCTTTGCTGAACTTAAAATATCTATGTGATATCCAATCTTTTGTCATTTAGTAAGCAACATTCATCAGAGGTAATTTTCTCGTCTTCAGATCTTAGTAAAACATATTAGCTTTGGAATTCTTGAAACGAGACACAGGAATCCGAGCTGTAAAATCACCAAGGTTATTTCATTGATCTTGAAATTTTCCATTCAGAAAATCGCGAACAATTAACTCTCATTTTGTAGTGTCACCATGACATCAGGTTAAATATCTTCTACTTGAGAATAGAGGAAATTTCATAGCATGAGAAAGTAATTGTTGATATCCATAGGTAGTTCAAAGGAAAAAAAATTTCACAGAGATTTCTGACATGTGAGAGATTACATATGAGATTTTACATAGTGAGGGATTTTTTGAAGATATAAAGTATGTAAGGAAACTTTTTTTTCCCAGTTTTTTAACACTTAATTGAACTGTATGTGGAATTCAAAATGCTAAGCCAGTGATTAATGCAAACGTCCTCGGAAGAAATACAAAGAGAAGAAGAAGAAGAAGAAGAATATAGATTTGTTTAAAGTGAATGGCTAAAATACCATGGTGCACTTAATTTAAAAGTGTGTAAATCAAAATAAATAAATGGAAAAGAGAAAGAGTAGGTCTGTGTTCAAAACAATGTAAATAAGGTGCCTGAGAAAATTATTATAGCAGCTGCACATGTGCACGCTTCTAACAATGAGGAAAAGTTTTGATATTAAGGCATAAAGAGTAGAGTTAAACGAGAACAGGCGCCAGTTTTATCAGTAGGAGAACCAAGGAGGTCGGTGAACTTCCTTTTAGTGAAAGGCACGAGAATGGCACGAGAGCACTCGACATCGAACCATGGATTTTGGGGAGAGAAAAATTTAGTTGAAGAAGAAATGAGCCTGCTCATCTCATCAGAGATCACGGCATTCACCTTTTTAGCGGACACTGAAGCATCCTCAGAGTCAAAGCAGAATTTATTCCAATAATAGATAGCGTAGAAGCTACGCAATTCCACAGTTAACCCGATTAAAGTTCCAGAAAGTGATATATATATATATATTATATATATATATATATATATATATATATATATATATATATATATATATATATATATATATATATATATATATATATATATACATATATATATATATATATATATATATATATATATATATATATATATATATATATATATATATATATATATATATATATATATATATATATATATATATATATATATATATATATATGTTTGGAATTTTTAATATTCTAATATTTTCAGATCGTAAATAACAAATCTGAGTGTGTGTCTAATCCAGAGTATAGTTGGGTTAACAGTAAAATAAATTTCGATCACGTGGGATACGCCTATCTGGCTCTTTTTCAAGTGGTTAGTATTTTATTTCGAAATAAAAATAAATTTTATTTTTTAGTTAAAGTTTCATTAATAAAAATTCTCTTTTTAGGAATTTTAATATTATCTATTGAAAATGTTATCTCATTTCTTTCTATATTTTTCTGATAGATACTTGGAAAATTAAAGTTAGAATTTTATAGTAATAATTAAAATTTTAAATATTTTTTTCCTTTAGCTTTTAGTCATTTTATCAATATTTGAACTTTTTCCTAAATACTTAAATAAATGATTGGATAAAATTAATTAACAATTTCTTTTATTTTCAAAAATGATTGATTCTAATCCCCGCTTTTTTTTCCTTTTTTTTAAAGAAACTCACGTAAAATTAGAAATAATTTCAAAGTTTTTCGAAGTAGTTTATACTTTCAAGAAGTTTAAGAGCGAAAGGCAAAATTATTTATTTATTAATTACAATCAGAATAGTTAAGAAATATACCTTTACATTTTACTAGAATAACTTAAAATTGCATATTCGGAATATATCGCATTTTAAATGATCCCTTACTTGCGGAATATATTCAGCTTATGATTTAAAAAATTTATTTATTCACTATACAGTAAAGGTTACTATTAATTTGACCAAAAAAATAATGTATTTATTAATATATTTCTTTATTTTCATTTATTTTTCAAAGTCATTTATTGTCATTCTATTTATTTATTCATATTTATTTATTTAGGCAACATTTGAGGGTTGGATGGAAGTCATGAACGATGCTGTTGACTGTAGAGGAATTGATTTACAGCCAGCGAGAGAAGCTAATATCTACGCCTACGTTTATTTCGTTATTTTCATCGTCTGTGGATCATTCTTCACTCTAAATTTATTCATTGGTGTTATCATTGACAATTTCAACATGCTTAAGAAAAAGGTATAATAATTTCACAGTTTTGAAAGTTTAGAATATTCTTTAATTTTGAAAATTTAGAATATTCTTTAATTTGGAAAATTTAGAATATTGTTTATATATTAAGGTTTTTAAAATTAAATAAATAAGTGTATATGTATCTTTGAAAGCCAAAAGTGCTTAATATATTTGAAAATATTATGGATATTAAAATATATTATCTTTTGTTTTAACATTTCATAATTTTTTCTATTATTTTCTGGTCTTTTATTAATTGGTTTAGCAGATTCCCTTTTAATTTTAAAGTGTTATAAGCTTTTTTTAACATTTGATACATTGATATGAGGGCATGTATCAATATTTTCGCTTCCTGAATGAGATCATGCATTTATTTGCAGCAGTTATCAAATAATTCATTTCTTTTTTTTTAAATTGGTTTGTTTAGCAACAAAAGAAGCTTTGCTCTTGTTGATTCTATATAAAAACAAAAGATCCCCAAGCGTTCTTTTAAACATCTATGAAAAAATACCCACTTTTGTCAGTTATAGATATTATTGGGTAGGTGTTAAATTTAGGAACTGTTTATGTCTGTTATTGAAAGCGTAAACAAAGTAGCTTACGAAAAGTTACACCGATTTAAATTTCATATTACTTTATTATTTTTTAATACATTTTAGCATTTTTACAGATGAAAATGTTTTCCTTATATGTTTCTCTACCATGAATTCTTTTCAAGAACATAAACAGTTTATATAAAAACATTATTCTTCAGAATATATTCTTATAACTTGTATTTTTTAATAAGTACTTATAATTAAGGACATGTATGATGGCATATCTGTGCATGAGAAACTATTTAATTTTAAAATAAATTACAACATGCATTTACTAGAAACATATATGATTACGGAATGCTGCACATTTTTAAGAAAAAATTGATGCTCTTGCAAATTAATATTTGAAAATTAATTAATCTTTGTCTCTCACTTCTCTCTCTCTTTTCCTCTTTCTCTATCTATCTATCTATCTATTTATCTACCTATCTATCTATCTATCTATCTATCTATCTATCTATCTATCTATCTATCTATCTATCTATCTATCTATCTATCTATCTATTTATCTATCTATCTATCAATATATCAATTTATCTACTTATCTACCTAACTATTTCTCTTCTCTTTTTTCCTATTTTCATACTTTTTCTCATCATTTTAAATTTTTTCTATCTTTTCTTTCTCTTTTTCTTCTCTCACCATTTCTAACGCTTTTTATTTTCACAAATTTTATACGGATCATGACTTGGATTTTTTTCTTGAAATAAACATACCCAGCTAAATTAACAGAGTTTTCGCGGTTTTATTATTATTATTATTATTATTATTATTATTATTATTATTATTATTATTATTATTATTATTATTATTATTTTAATTATTATTATTTAAGGACATTATTATTTATTTAAAATTTCATTGCAATCGATTTAAGAAATAAGAGAAACAATTCAAATATTACCTGAGAAAACATAACTAAAACACGATTTTGCAAGAAAATAAAAAAAAAAATTAATATCAATTTTTATTCGTAAATTATTTATTATTTGTAATTTTTTTTCTTTTTACGTTTTATTATTAATTTATTATATATTTATATATATATATATATATATATATATATATATATATATATATATATATATATATATATATATATATATATATATATATTTATATTTTTTTTTTTTTTTTTTTTTTTTTTTTTTTTTTTTTTTTTTTTTTTTTTTTTATTTATTTTTATTATAATTTATTTATTTAATTTTATTTTAATTTTAAATTTTTTTTTATTTTATTTAATTAAATTTAATAATTTAATTATTTGTTTTAATTTTATTTTATTTTGTTAAATTGTTTAAATTATATATATATATATATATATATATATATATATATATATATATATATATATATATATATATATATATATATATATATATATATATATATATATATATATATATATATATATATATATATATATATATATATATATATATATATATATATATATATATATATATATATATATATATATATATATATATATATATATATATATATATATATATATATATATATATATATATATATATATATATATATATATATATATATATATATATATATATATATATATATATATATATATATATATATATATATATATATATATATATATATATATATATATATATATATATATATATATATATATATATATATATATATATATATATATATATATATATATATATATATATATCTTGCTTATTATTATATATATATATACATGTTTTCCAATTTTTTTTCTTCATAATCAAAAATAAGATCTTCTTATTACACATTCAATCAACACATATTAATGGAGTTCCTATTACTAACACAGCTTTCTTAATAAGCATTTTTGAGCGATACATTTTGTTATTGTTTCAATCTCAATAATAATAATAATAATAAAAAAAAAGGTTGCGTTAAAAGAATTTTTAATTAAATGCAAAGGAAAAAGCATGCAAAAATATATACATGTATAAATTTTTAATTATCAAACATTTATTCTGAAAATTGAAACCAATATGTATATACGATTTATAATACATATATATACATATATATATATATATATATATATATATATATATATATATATATATATATATATATATATATATATATATATATATATATATATATATATATATATATATATATCGACTGAACATTTATGGTATTAATTTTTATATGAATGCTGGGCACAATTTCTTTCTGGAGATAGTATGATATTTCTATTTCTTTATTACATTTATTAAATTAATTTTTAATTTATCTTTTGTAATTTTTTATTTCATACAAAATTTGATCATCGTATTTGTTATGCAGCTTACTTTTATCCCTTACTTTAAAATTTTAATTTTATACATATAATTCATCGCATACCTATTATATATATACAAGCACTATTGACTGGATTTTCCGTATGCAAACATTATATTTGTACATATAAGATACGAAAATATCTTTTGTAAGATAAAAATTTATAACTAATCTTGTATTTAGACTGAGTGGTGTAACTTTTCTCTTAATAATGTTGCTTTTTTTTCTCTAATTCCCAATATTATTAATTCTTCTGGCTTTGAAAAAAATTTGTAAAATAAGATGGTAAGTGTACGTTTTATAGGCTATATCCTTATTATTATAATTATTATATTTTTATTTTTCGGCTTTTTTACTACAGATATATGCGATATAAATGTAGATATTATTACCCCTTTTTTAATAGAGCAATAAACATTTGCCTGATATATATAGCAGCATGAATAGAAGCAGAATTTACAAAAATATATATATTATATATAGTTTATTAAAATTTATAATAAATACGCTCTTCCAATCTTACTGTAATTTATAAAAGAGCAAAGAAATTCATTTAAATTTAACACAAAATTTTGACAATACTTCTGTTAAAATAATATAAATATTGAAACCATTACAGATACCTAATAATTTCTGTAAAACAGTTACAATGTTTTACCATAGATTGTGGTGCATTCCCAGAGTGACAAATTTTTTTTTAATATACGATTTGTGAAGAACAGCATGAAAAATGTTTAAATTTTTTTGCAGTAATGTAGAAGAAAGCATGTTCAAATTTTTAATCAAAGATATTTTTACTTCTAAAAATTAAAACCTATTGGTATTACCTGATACTAAATACACATTTTTACTTTTATTATGAAAAATTATTATTATTATTATTATTATTATTATTATTATTATTATTATTATTATTATTATTATTATTATATATTAAAAGCTTTATTATTTTTATTGAAGTTTTATTATTATTATTATTTTTATTATTATTGCTATTATTTTTATTTTATTAAAATAATTATTTTAAAAATTAATATATTAATTTTATATATTTTATTATTTTAATAATTAATTTTTATTAAATTTTTCAATTGTTATTTTTTATTATTATTATAATTATATATTATTATTATTATTATTATTATTATTATATTATTATTATTATTATTATTATTCTTATTATTACTATTATTATTATTATTATTATTGTCATTATAATTATAATTATCATTACTATTATATTTATTAATAGTATTAATATTATCATCATTTTCATCATTATTATCATTTTTAATATTATTATTATTATTAATTATTATTATTATTGATATTTTTATTATTATCATTATTATTATTATTACTATTTTTATCATTTAATCCTTGGCACAAGAAAGAGCACTAATGAAATTAAAATAAATAATAAAAATAAATAAATACTTTAAAACTGACTCGAAAACTATTTATTAAGGGACTTTAAATAATAAACATAAATATTAACAGTAAACCTTCAATATATATATATATATATATATATATATATATATATATATATATATATATATATATATATATATATATATATATATATATATATATATATATATATATATATATATATATATATATATATATATATATATCCTAACTAAATAAATGAATCAATAGATTAGAAAAAAATCTATATTTATATTGAGAAGAGAAAGAAATATGTTATAGAAGGCGGATGTCGGCCTTGGATGATGATTGAAGATTTGGTCTTTATTAATAATAATTTTTCGACAAAAGACTAACGAAGAGTTAGAGATAACTAGATCGACGCTGGCTAATTATTGATTCTTATCTATATTATTATGATTATTATGATGATTATTATTATTATTATTATTATTATTATTATTATTATTATCATTATTATTATTATTATTATTATTATTATTATTATTATTATTATTATTATTATCATTAATTATTATTATTTTTAGTATTTTTATTACTGTTATTTTCATTTTTATTATTAGCTAATTTGATTGTTATTATTATTATTATTATTATTATTATTATTATTATTATTATTATTATTATTATTATTATTATTATTATTATTATTATTTTTATTCTTGTTATGATTATTATTATTATAATCATTTTTATTACTATTATAATTATGATGATAATGATGGTGATTATTATTATTATTATTATTATTATTATTATTATTATTATTATTATTATTATTATTATTATTATTATTATATTATTAATTTCATTGTCAATTAAACAGAAATAAAAGTAAATATATTTGTAAAGAATATTTACTTTATATATATATTATATATATATATATATATATATATATATATATATATATATATATATATATATATATATATATATATATATATATATATATATATATATATATATATATATATATATATATATATATATATTATATATATTTATATATTATATATTGCCATTAATAACCTTTAAAAAATAATATCCTTCGTCTCCTATTTATTATTATTAAATTTTTATTGTTATAATATTAAAATAATAAATAAAAATAATAAAAATAAATATTATAAAAATAAATTATTATTAATTATATATATATATATATATATATATATATATATATATATATATATATATATATATATATATATATATATATATATATATATTATATATATATATATATATATATATATATATATATATATATATATATATATGTATATATATATATATATATATATATATATATATATATATATATATATATATATATATATATATAATATATATATATATATATATATATATATATATATATATATATATATATATATATATATATATATATATATATATATATATATATAGTATATATATATATATTTTGTGCGAAGAGGAAACGCTTATTTTTCAAACAACAAAAACTTTAGTGGTTTGTTTGTGGATACGCAAAATTGATAGAACAACTCTGCAAATTTAGCCAAAAAGTTGGTTAACCAACCATTCGTCTTGAAAGTTATGTTCTGTGCGGGGCAACCTCTATTTTGTTCTCACTCATGTATCCTCTCCTTGAAATTTATCATTTCTTTAACTAATATTTTGTCTCTCGTCATGCTATTCCATGGCAGATGAATTCTTTGAGTACATGGATGTTATGAGGCTTTGTTTTGATATCTTTGATTTGTGTTTGCCGAACAAAAAGTAGCCTCATGCTGTATTTATACGCATTGTGAAATAACATGTTGGGGTAACTTGGTTCAAACGACCATCATCAATGGTCTTGTCGTATGTGTAATTCTTAATTTTTGTTAGAATCTTATGTGCCAGAGATTAACATAGGTTATGCAGTTTTGGAAGCAACTATGTTTTGAACATCTCAACATGACGAGGTAAATCCACTGGAGCTGCATTATCCATCTCTTTAAAATAGCATGGGTTGACTATAATAAACTTGGAATCTCTTCACCACATGATAGTTATTACCTGTGGAGGTTATATAGTTAGTTATTACCTGTGGAGGTTGCTGTAGCTATCGTGTTTTCTCTAACACCCATTGCTTCCTTTATTTCTTCATAATGCTATCCATCTATGCAAGAAAATATCTTTCGTCACTCAGCATTGTTACTGTATATGGATTGTTGTAAATATGCCATGAATTATCTTACATAACTCTTCTTTGACAAAATTCCTTTATGGCAGCCATTGCACTATTTCCAAACTAAACGAAGGGATTGTTAAGTCTCTGTATAATATATGTCGTATGATTCAATAATATTTCTGAAGAGCCAAAGCTTTTCGTGGGGCAGGATGACCAGGTCTTCTGGGAAATATCATTATAATCCTGTCCAAGCTATTACGGTACTCACAGATATGAAAAGTCCTGTTAATTTCCTCTTCAACACAGACCCATTTGTTCTGAATATTTCAACTTAAATGAGAATGATATTACTATTCAAATGGGTTCATGTAGAACCACTTTCAATTGTGCCCGGAAATAGTGTTCAGCAATTACGGATTCATCAAAATTCAAGTAATTTTAAGCTACAAATAGTCAACGCTTACTAGTACATAGCTACAAGCTCTGAAATTGTAGCTTTTCTGTTGCATAGTAGCATTTTTCCTAATTAGCTATTATAATTATTATTATGGCTCGAACTTTCAAAGCTTTATTGACTGTTCTGAAAACGTTTTTGAAAAACAGTTTTCTCTATCGCACATTGTATATATATATATATATATATATATATATATATATATATATATATATATATATATATATATATATATATATATATATATATATATATATATATATATATATATATATATATATATATATATATATATATATATATATATATATATATATATATATATATATATATATATATATATATATATATATATATATATATATATATATATATATATATATATATATATATATATATATATATATATATATATATATATATATATATATATTAATGATAGCTCAATGAAACGAGTTTTAAATATTTTTCTGCACTATTTTTTAATTTATCATTTCGTCCAATTTTTTTTTTCTATAATATAAAATGAAAATTTATTTTATTCTAATTTTATTAGTAAGAACGTGACTGATTTCTTATTATTAGTAAGTCATTTTTTAAGTTCTAAATCAACGGGTATTATTTTACCAAAAAGGTAATAGATAACTTTATAAAATCTTATTTTTGCTTATATATATATATATATATATATATATATATATATATATATATATATATATATATATATATATATATATATATATATATATATATATATATATATATATATATAATATATATATATATATATATATATATATATATATATATATATATATATATATATATATATATATAATATATAAATATATAATATATATAATATTATATAATAAATATATATATATATATATATATATATATATATATATATATATATATATATATATATATATATATATATATATATATATATATATATATATATATATATATATATATATATATATATATATATATATATATATATATATATATATATATATATATATATATATATATATATATATATATATATATATATATATATATATATATATATATATATATATATATATATATATATATATATATATATACGCATTCAACTTTTATGGTTTTATCCAAAATTTACACATAAATAAATATTATGACCTTACTGTCCTTTGCAGTATGAAGGCGGAGTGCTCGAAATGTTCCTGACGGACTCGCAGAAGAATTATTACACAGCTATGAAAAAACTGGGTAGGAAAAAACCGCAGAAGGTGATCCGAAGGCCGAAACATCATTACCATGCCATCTTCTATGACATCGCTGTATCGAGAAGGTCAATAATGATGGGGATGATTTGTGTTTTTTTATGACATCCTCCTTCTCTTCCTCCTCCTCTTCCTCCCTCCTCTTCCTCCTCCTCCTCCTCCTCCTAGTACTACTACTACTATGACTACTACTACTTCTAATAATAATAATATTAATATTTGTTTTTTGATGTTTCTGAAACAGTATTAATTTTGCCTTTTTTAAATTATTTTCACCACCAACAATCTATATACCATTTTTAACTGAGTTTATTTGATTTTAAAAAATGTAAAACTATAAAAAAAAGTTTTCAATTTCAAAATCTGTAGAGTCTTTATTTCAATTTTCAACAGTTTCTCTAATTTTGTCCTTTGTTATAGTTTGTTCTTTTTTTTCCATTTGCAATCTTACTGTCTTAGTCCAACACTTTTTCCTTATCATCTCTCTACTCGTGTTATATTTAGCATTGTTTTTAGTTTCCTTTTTTTTCTTTAATTACTTATGTAGTTTTCTTCAAAGTCTTTACCAAATTCTCCCATTTCATTCAACAGAATCTACCTCAAATACTTCAGAATTCTTCTTAACAATCTCATCATATCTTCCATTCTACCAAAAAAAGTATTTTGTTTCAATATCTCCGATATTTTATTTCTTACTCACGATTGACATCTTCCAATTATCTTTCAAAAATTTATTTCCTTGCAATTCCATTTTTTTATAATTGGTATTCTAATTAATTTTTTTTATTATTATTCCTTCCTTAAGAAGGTAAGTTGCTTCAATTCTCTGAATGAAAATGTGATTCGAACACATTCAAAATATGAAACCTTTGACAACAATCCAAAAATTTATTTTTAATTAACGTTAACGATCCGTTATTCTTAAGGTATTTTTACAATCAAACATTTCCTTTAATCAGTTTTTAATATGAACATTTTCTTCACACATCCTGATAAAAACGAAAATAATTTGTCTCCAGCTTAGTTTACAGAATCCCTTGTGGCAGTTGAATTCTTGCATCCATAAGGAAAACACTAAAGTAAAACTTAGACATTAGATTCACCCAAAACCGGAGTGATATCAACAGAGTTATATACAGCAATCCATTTTAAAATATATAAGAGAATTAAACTACCATGTAGCATGGAATCAATCTTCAATGCTTTCGAATTCCAAGAATAATATTTTAAACCAGTTTAAAAATTCGACTAATTTGAGATCTTTAAAGATCTTGAATATTGCTAAAGCAAAGTCTCATGAATCGTGTCCCACGAGTTTTGCTTCAGCAATTTTCTGCTCGCGGGCAGTGAAAATTGAAGATAGAAATTTCTATCTTTAATTTCACTGGCTTGAATGGTCACGTGATGTAGATAAACATGGAGGAGTTAGGCCACATCCTTCTTTTGGAATAAATACTTTTTGTAAGTATTCTGACTCTGATAGATTTGTTTGCAAATTATTACAGATAATTTTTTTAAGCATTTTCGGATCATTTATTTGTTTTTTAATTGAAGCAAATTAATTATTTTCCTTTATTCGAAATTTTGTTGGTACCATTGTTTTTATCATGACTGCTGTCAAAGTCTTTTTTAAAATCTTCGTTTAACTCGTACTTTATTATTTATTCCTACATATGGCCTTAAAAATATTAATTAAATTAAGTGATTGTTTAAATTAATGAAACGACTGATTAAATTAGATTTTGAAATATACTTACGTTTGTTTATATAGAACAGCTGTTAACTGCTACAACGAAGAGTCCCACGAATATCAAAGAATCTTCCTAACATTTTAGATGCTTCTAGCTTAAGCGTGACGTCACCCTTGATTCGTGGAACTGAAACAACGTTAAAAAAAATTTTGTACACTTAGTTCTCTGAGAGCATCACGAGCTCTCATTGGGTGTGAACGTATTTCACTCGCTCTGAACTCGTGATGGCCTGAAGGGCAGTATTCTGTCTGCCTGAAAGGACAGCATATGCCCTCGTAGATGAGGTCCGCTCTTAAAAATAAAAAAAAAAATAAAAATAAATAAATAAAAATAAAAATTAGTTTTCTCCAGCCTTGTTTCATTCTATTTGATCAGTTTTGACGAGAGTCTTTAAAATGAACTGTTGAAACGTTAACTTACTCTTCTCTTTCTCTTTTAACGTTTTAGTAACTTAGTTAACAAATTATATATATAATATATATATATATATATATATATATATATATATATATATATATATATATATATATATATATATATATATATATATATATATATATATATATATATATATATATATATATATATATATATATATATATATATATATATTATATATATATATATATATATATATAT
>SEYY01018392.1:100000-107500 GCA_009176605.1 Armadillidium nasatum
CATTGAAAACTTTGAAATTATTTTATAATAATTACCTAGTTAAAATGAATAGTAATAACATAAGAACAGTGTTATCCAGTGGTATGACTATTTTATTAAATAAATATTTATTTATTTATTTATAACGACTTTATTTAAATATTTATTAAGGAACATTACAAAGAAATTAAACATATGCGATTAGGTACAAAGTTTAGAAAAAAATTTAAGTAATAAACCTTAAAAGAAAAGTTAAATACATATAATTAGGTGTTTCATTTCCAAATTGTAAAATAAGCAAAATCTAAAAATATTTTAATTTTTTTTTTTTAAATTTAAAATCCTGTAAAAATTCTTTCAATAGTTACTGAAAAAAAGAAATTAAATACAAATTATTATCATATTGTAACATTAGCCCAAACTATATACCGTTTTTTCATTAAAATTACATTATTTTTACAACAGAATTAAATATTGATAATTAAAAATATTATCAGAAGAGACTGCAACAATTGTAATAATAATAATAAAAAAAATATTACCTTTAATATTAAGCCAAGTAGATTCTAAAAACATTTGAATCAAGCTCTAAAATAAAAGTCAAGAATTAAAAAACGTAAAGTGACATGTATTAAACAAGTCAAGATCAATGCAGTATACTCAATATTACACAAAAAATATAATTATATTTATTTCATACTAAGGTCGAATTAAGATGATAGTAGTTATTATAAAAATAAAAATATATTATTGTTTTAAGAAATTTACGAAAAATGGATTTTTTAAATGACAATTTAACAGATTTCACAGTTATATATATATATATATATATATATATATATATATATATATATATATATATATATATATATATATATATATATATATATAGTATATATATATATATATATATATATATATATATATATATATATATATATATATATATATATATATATATATATATATATATATATATTATATATTATATTATTTTTATTATATTTATATTATAATTTTATTATTTATGTACTATATACAGTATCAAGTATTGATTTGTTAATTATATATAATATATATATATATATATATATATATAATATATATATATATATATATATATATATATATATTATATATATATATATATATATATATATAGTGATGTCACGTAGATATTCACTTTTAAATAATGTAAACACTTTGTGTCCATTAACAGTTGCACATCGTAAAAGCACAAATACACTGGCATACTATATATATATATATATATATATATATATATATATATATATATATATATATATATATATATATATATATATATATATATATATATGAAGCCCAACTACATTGGCGTATAGAAAGTTCTTCGCAATTTTTTTAATTTTTGCAACATATTTTATTCTTTATTTTAATTATGTTTTTTTTTTTTATTTAGATTATTTACTTTTGTTACCTCTTGTGTGCCATTAAAGGTAAAAATAACGTAATACAGGATGTTTCATAAAGGATGCAACCAGAAAGAGAGAGTAAAATTCATGAGGAAAAGAACATTTTACCATAATATTCATTATAAAGCAACACTGAATTCAAACAGGCAATATTAGTGGAATGAGAAAGTTAAATGACAGTCTTTCTGGAGAGTTTATTCCTTTGTTTTGTGTTAGCAATGTAGTTTTTCCAAACATTAATTTTACTTGCATGTAATGTTGATTGGTGGAAAGTGTGAGAAGTTTCCATTACTCCATATTCAACTAACTTGACTGTACATATAACTATCTAAATGAAATCAAAATTCGTCACTGAAATATTCACGATCTATTGCCTCATTTTCATTCGTATCAGCAAAAGAACGGATTCTTGAAATTCATGGACAACACTAATGCCAAAAGAATGCAATTATCACTCTTTGTAAGTTTCAAAACAATAGCAACTTGCAATCCGTCTTGGGATGATAACTTTCAAGGAGATTTTCGGGGCAAAGGGTCTTAAGTTTTGCAACGCAAAAGCAAGAACTTCAACAGTTAAGAGAGATTTCCTGCCTTGTCTTTTCAATACCGTATGAACATTATGTCAGAATTTTTTTTTTAATCAAACGTGATATTGCCGATTTCTTTGGAACTACAAACGAAGGAAATTTTAATTCAAACTCTTCTATCGCACATTTCAAGTGATCTGTATTCACAATAAATCTCACATAAATACACATTCTTTCTTTGGAAAATGATATTGCAAAACACAACAAAACGAAATGAACAGACCAGAGCAAATGGCTCGTAACTTTGTCTTTGCCATTCTTTTAAGTACAGTAGTGCTATTTAACGAATATTATGGCAGAAAACTTTAATCCAGTAAAATTCTATTCTGTGTTTCAAGTTGTATTCTTTTTTGAAACAATCCGTATGCTGATAAGCTTATATATATATATATATATATATATATATATATATATATATATATATATATATATATATATATATATATATATATATATATATATATATATATATAAATTTTCTAGGCTGCCAAAGGTATTCGAAAGCTTCTTTTTGCCCTAATTGTTTCCCTTCCTGCGTTGTTCAACATCGGAGCTCTTCTCTTTCTTATAACCTTCATTTACGCCATCATTGGCATGGCAGTATTCGGTCACGTGCAACGACAAGGAGCTTTAGATGAGGTCGTCAATTTCGAAACTTTCGGAAGTAGTATGATGCTTCTCTTCAGGTAACTTAATGCTTAAAGTGTTGGTGCATATATATATATATATATATATATATATATATATATATATATATATATATATATATATATATATATATATATATCATATATATATATATATATAGTGTATATTGACACAAGTGTTCATTTCCTATAAACAAACATCTTTTAAAAAAAAAAATTTTTAAATAAACTTATCGAAAAGTATAAGTATTTCTTTGGATAATACTTTTTAAAATATTTTTTTATAGTAAACTATGGGAAAGCTAAAACATATTTTCGAATAATATATTTTAACAATATTTTTTAAGTAAACTTTAGGAAGATTCAAATATTCTTTGGATGTTTTGTACATACAGTATTTGTAATTTTACTGAGTAAGTATATGTATATTGCTACGTCTGTGCTTATCATGGATGACTGATTTGTGTGAGCTTCGTTTGAAGGTAGTGTTGAGTACTCTTTTTCTCTCAACTTCACTTTCGGTGGTATTTTAAAAGCTTTCTGGATTTGTAATGTTTCGGCTACATATTTCTCAACTTAACGTTTTAGTTCTGTCTTACATCAATAGATACTTCTTTTAACTCTTAATATTCATTCTGCAACTTTTTAAAATTTCAAGATAATGAGAAGATCTTATCTATTCAAACATAAACCCTTCTGTAATAAGTCTAGAAAATATTGAATAACCATTTTTTATATTGTATATAGGAATCCCCAGGCTAGCCCATTGTGGTGCCTCCTTTTTCGAGCCACCTCTGCTCTGTGGAACTCTCTACCATCATCTATTTTTCCTCCTGTATTTAATCTTCCACTTTTCAAGGCTTCCGTCTGTGCCCACCTGAGAGATGTCCGTTAGGTCTGTGTTTGAGTGAGTTTTTATTTTATTTTGTGTGTGCCCCATCCTTGAAAAGGGCTCTGCCGTGAGTGGCGGCGTTCTGTAAAAAAAAATGACTTAAAATATTTTCTTTTGTACTACATTAATCATGTTTTTATTATTTATTTCACTAACGGAACAAGTTTTATAAATGTTATGAATGACTGACTCTTATATCTTCCAATCCCAAGTAATAATATATTCTCTTTTAAACTTCAGCGTACACCACACTGCGTGCCTGAGTTACCCTTTCACTGATGTTGGTGGTAAGAAAGTACTGTTAATCTGTATTCTCAACGATCTGAAACAAATAATTGTAACGTTTACACGTTATTTCTTGACCAAACTTTATTTATTTTCTAATTGATCCTTCTACCTATAACTATATTATATCACCTCGTATTGGTAACTTAGACTAGAATATTACGTATCTTAGCTTCAATTTTGTTTCTCATTCAGCTAAGCACTGTCTTATATTTTCTCAGATTTATTATGAGGGTGTCCCAGTCTCATAAAAAAAGGGAGAGTTGTAGCAGTTCGCAGAGTTCGCAATCCATATGCTCTTAAATTATTCAAGCTACCAACCCTGCACATCAAATATGAAAGCATTGTCGATCTCCTTTCTCTTAGTTAAATTTTATTCAGCTAGAAATAGTCGCAGGACTAATCTTTAAGTGACAAAAGGCACTTTAATTTTGGCTTAACGATTTATCAAAACCTTAAATAATTAGATTGATTCATTCTATTATCGGCAACAGACGTTCCAGAAAGCTATGTTCTCAATTCTACGACCTTTGAGTTCCATTCACTGGATCTTTATTTCATGACTTTGGTGTAGAGATTAATAATACCTTATTTTTTTAACTTAAAATATTTTCTAGCCCCGTTTGTGATTTAGAATTTGACCAAATAGCCGATACACTCTCTTAATAAAATCTCTTGATTTAAATCTCTTTATTTTAAGCCTCATATCTACGCACACATGTAGACCTGTTATATTGTTGAATCTACAGGCGAAGCTAAATACACCAATTTTATTCAACAGGTTAATAACTTCTGCTGGCTGGAATGACGTACTAAGTCCCTTAATGGCTGAGCCACCGGATTGTGATCCCAATTACATGAACCAACCAAACGGTGATTGTGGTCATCCAGTTATTGCCATTGCATTTTTTGTTTCATTCATTATCATTAATTTTATGATTGTCATCAACATGTACATTGCTGTGATCCTCGAGAACTTTAACCAGGCTCACAAAGAAGAGGAGATTGGAATAGTCGAAGACGATCTGGAAATGTTTTACGTCCGATGGTCAAAGTATGTATTAAGAAAATTCAAAGTTTTACCAATTAAAATATTTTTTTTTAACATTCTTTTTCTTTTCATATGGAAATATCGATCATTTATTATATCAACATTTGTATTTTTGAAATAAATATGTGTATTTCAACTTGCTCTGTTAGGTATTTAGCAACAAAATAATTTATTAATTATCTGACTATGCCCCAAAATCAGGTCACAAATGTACAGGTTCATTTTTGGGTTTTTATCATAAAATATAATGGGCATTTTTGTGCATAATTGTGCATTTTCTTCAACAGGTATGATCCCCACGCCACTCAGTTCATCAGTTTTGGCCAACTTTCCGATTTCATTGCAAGCTTGGACGCTCCGTTTGGCATTCCCAAACCCAACACAGTGGCACTTGTGTCATTTGACCTTCCTATAGCAAGAGAGGACAAAATACATTGTTTGGACATCCTTCATGCCCTTACAAAACATGTTCTTGGGCATGTGGAGGAAACAGAAGAGTTTAAGAGGGTATGTTCCAAATATGTACAGTATATATATATATATATATAATATATATATATAATATATATATATATATATATATATATAATATATATATATATATATATATATATATATATATATATATATATATATAATATATATATATATATACGATTAGGTGTGCTTTTTGTCCCAAAGAGAAGAAACTTTTTACTATTTATATATGAAAAATTAGGGCCAATGTCTGTGAAGTCTGTTTAGAAGTAAATGTTAAAAAAAAAAATAAATAAATAAATTCATTAGGAAAAAACAAAAAAAGTATTTTTAAAAATATTAAAATAGTTACAATTAAAATACTATAATAAATATATTGTGTAGCTAGATAGGATTGATTGATTCATTACTGTTTTGGAGCTTTTCTTCTTAGAGAGATGTTGCTGTCTCCTGTTAATATTTGTTAATGTTTTTTTTTTTTTTTTTTTTTTTTTTTTTTTTTTTTTTTTTTTTTTTCGTTGTTCTGTAGAGGTATGAGTAGCTACTGTAATTTCTTTCTTTCATATATTGGTAACATAGGGATTTTTCAAAGCTTATACCTATTTATACATAATTCAGATACAGTTTTAGCCAATTGA
Source organism: Armadillidium nasatum (assembly GCA_009176605.1). Lineage (NCBI taxonomy): Eukaryota > Metazoa > Arthropoda > Malacostraca > Isopoda > Armadillidiidae > Armadillidium > Armadillidium nasatum. Next base: position 106,011 of record SEYY01018392.1, read on the forward strand.
TCATATATATATATATATATATATATAATATATATATATATATATATATATATATATATATATATATATATATATATATAATATATTATATATATTAATTAAATATTAAAATTACCATAATCTTAAGAAACAGGATATTCACAATTGAATTAAATTATAAAATTTGAATTTTTATTTTTTGTTTTTAAACTTTATACAAATTTTAAATCATTAAAAGGAATTATTTTATTTATTTATTTTTTTTTTAAAATATCAAAATACTTCTAATTGATCTTAACCTATATTTAAAATTAATAATTAATTAATTAAATTAATTATTAAATTAACATTAATAATTTAATTGCATCTTGTTCATATTTTTCAATATAATTTTTTTTTTTAATACAAAGTTACGAGTAAATTTAATTAAGGAATGAGAAATTATATAACTATAAATATAAATTATATTTTTTTATTTAGCATTGGACAGTTATTAACTCTTTAATTATATAAGAATGCTTTCTATAATCATTTCTATAATTATAATTCTTTTCTATCACAGATTTCAAGTAAGTTGTTAGTATTTAAATAAGATGTTTTTTCTATATATATATATATAGACTATTTTTATTCCTATAAAATGTAAAGTAACACTGCAGGCTTTCTTCCATTTTAAAATTTAACCCCAATTATCCAATACCTATCCCCCATTTGTCTCACACCTCCCCTCCCCCACCTCCCATTATTAAACCTCCTTTCCCTCATGTTTTATCCTCCTAACCCCCTTAATCAATGCTATCTCTTCCTAACATTTATTTTGAATGCGTTCTGTAGTGATAGATTGAATGTAAATGTGTGTGTAACCGCACTGTTTCTTTATATATATATATATATATATATATATATATATATATATATATATTATATATATATATATATATATAATATATATATATATATATATATATATATATATATATATATATATATATATAATATATATATATATATATATATATATATATATAATATATATATATATATATATTATATATATTATATTATATATATATATATATATAATATATATATATATATATATATATATTATATATATATATATATATATATATATATATATATATATATTATATATTATATATTATTATAAATATTATATATATATATAAATACATATATATATATATATATATATATATATATATATTATATATATATATATATATATATATTATATAATATATATATATATATATATATATATATATATATATATATATATATATATATATATATATATATATATATATATATATATATATATAAATATTATATATATATATATATATATATATATATATATTATATTTTTTTAAATTATATATATATTAATATATTACATATAACATGGTAGTTAAAAATTATATTGTCAGTCGTAGTAAGAAATTATTATTCATTGAAAGAAATTTATTTCAACAGTTATAGATACG
>SEYY01018392.1:115000-117500 GCA_009176605.1 Armadillidium nasatum
ATATAATTGTGATTATTGTGTTATCAGTGGGAAAGATTTGTTCATATGTAGAAGCATAATTATTGCGCTTATGTATTATTTATTTTCAGTTAGCTACCTTCCTTAATGAGTATTCAGAACACCTCATTGAAATGAAATTCTGTGTTCATGAAAGATACATTATACATTATAATTTTTATCAGCATCTTTAGACAATAGGATTTAAATGCAAACTTCTTGAAAGTTAATTTTCAAGAGCTAAGGTTTCTAATGATACTTCCAAACTTACTTCAGAAAGTTTGAGAACATTTTTTATTCTTTCAATGTTATATCAAATTAGGAAGGTTATGTTCTTTAGAAACGCTCGACTGATATAATTTTTAAATTAATCTTTGTTGCTTGGTCTTTTATACCTCTGAAATTTTAGTCCATCTTTTAGCAGTTATGCTAAAAATATCGATAAATATAAATATCGAATAAATATCGATAAATATCGAAAGATATGTTTAAAATATCGATGCTTTCACTATAGACTTGCACAAAAATTTCACTCGCGGTCACATAAAAACAATTCTCTTTAATGTTAAGATTATTATGATACTTTGGGAATTAATACCAAATTATGATCTTGAAAAGTCTTATTCTTAATTTACTTTGTAGGTCGATGAAGGAAGTTCAAAGTCAAGAAGGGCATCTAGATCTTCTATGGATAAATCTCCTTCTCCAAGAGGTTCTTTCTTCTTCCCGCTTTCACGCAGAGCCTCCAGAGCATCAGCAACATCTCTGGTATCGAATTCATCTCAGATTTCTGTTCAAGTTCATAGGGCCTTAGATCAACAGATTCACTCGAATTCTCAGGATAGACAACACAGGATGGACAATAGCTGACCAAAAAATTAAGTTTATGAGGTAAAGAATGGATAAGTGCAAATTGCTACTGGAGAATTAAATCTTAAATCGCTTCTCAAAATATTCAGGCTTTGCAAAGGTTTGTAGGCATAATGCTGAGAATGATGAAAATGGGGCAAGCTTGATTGTTCTAAAAAAGCTTCTTCAGCGGGATATCGTGTTTTCTTACTTAAATGCCGAGACAACAGGATCAAAACGTGAAGAGCAACAGGATGAGATTTAGTCCCTGTCAGCACTGGTAAGAATGAGAAATATTACTTATAAGTGTTCTTTAAATCGACTATTCAGAGAGTCGGTTAACGCTCAGTGATTTCAGTTCAGTTCAGTCAGCAGCCGTCAGATGACATCTTTAATTTGCATGCATAGTCGCTGCAAGCTGCCTTCCACTTACGGTCTTCCTGGGTTACACTGGTTATCTACTCCAGTTGTGCCTAATCACTTACTCGAACCAATGAAAATATATGTATTATAATGAAAAGTTAGATACCCAAAGACGCAATACTACAATAGATTAACGTACCCACAGTATGGTACCAACACTATACTCGTATAGTTTTCTTTCCATTAAGAAAATAATTTTAAAATTTAAAAAAAAAAAAGTTACTTTTAAATTTTTAATTTTTTAAAGTTTTTTAATATTATTTTAACCATAGCCAAACAAATCTAGGTGTTGTTGTTGTAGCTAAAAAAAATAATAATAATAATAATAAACTCAATTATCCTTAATCAAAAAAATATAAAATAAAATAAAATCTATCTTCATTAAATAAAAGGTTATTAGAATCTTCAAGTTTTCATAAAGCATAAGCTTATATTTATCATAGAGGGATTCATAGTACTACGAGCTGTACTGTGACATTCAGTAACATATAAGAAACAACCCTTAACATTTTAAATATTTCAAATCATTATATTATATATATCCAAAGAAATACATTTAATGAATTACATTAATTCTCTGTATATGGTTATAATATTAATATAGCTTTTTTTACTGTTTCATTATATATAATATATCTTTATATATATATATATATATATATATATATATATATATATATATATATATATATATATATATATATATATATATATATATATATATATATATATATATATATATATATATATATATATATATATATATATATATATATATATATATATATATATATATATATATATATATATATATATATATATATATATATATATATATATATATATATATATATATATATATATATATATATATATATATATATATATATATATATATATATATATATATATATATATATATATATATATATATATATATATATATATATATATATATATATATATATATAATAAAAAATAAAAAAAATATATATATATATATATATATATATATATATATATATATATATATATATATATATATATATATATATATATATATATATATATATATATATATATATATATATATATATATATATATATATATATATATATATAGGGATTATGCACATATCGTCCAATTCACATCAGATCGATATAAGTCTTATGTTATGAAGATTTATCTAATTGTTTTTCTTTAAATTATTTCAATGATGAATAACCTAAC
>SEYY01018392.1:127500-130000 GCA_009176605.1 Armadillidium nasatum
CAAATATAAAATAGTTTCGTTACGTGGATGACGCGTTGGTTATCCCACCGAGCAATGTAGACCCACATTATTTACTTTAACGATAAAATTCCTTCCATAAAATTCACCATGGAGAATATGATTGATAGCCAAATATCCTTTTCTAGATGTTATGATTAATATTAACAACTATAATCCAATCCTCACTTTTCAGTTTATAGAGAACCTACATCAGCCAACTCATATCATCATTGGTACTCAGCGCATTTATGTTCATTCAAAAATGGGATTATTAATAGTTCAGTTTCTCAGAGCTCTGAAAATAAATTCACCAGTTTCCAGTTTTCCAAAAAGCACTTTTGTATCTTTATTCTACCAAGGCAATATGTTAAATAAAACAATCCAGGAAAAATATACACAAAAGATAGAAAAAACGAAAAGAAATTATATAATGACAAAACTGGTTTCTTTATCTGGTTGATTCTCACGTAAAAGGAATTTTTTCAAACACAATTTCCATCGTACAATCGTTTATTAATTCAATCAAGAGAAAACTTTCTTCTATACCTACTGTAAATTAAATAAAATTTACCAAAACAGAAGGATGTGTATATATAAATTAATAAAGTTAGAAGCTATATAACAAAAAGCTAACAAATATTATTAAATTTTCTGGAGAGTGAAACAGGTGATTTCCAGTCTTATTTAACTGCATGGATAAATTGGGAAGTGGGGAAGTAAACTCGGTTTTGCATCAGCACAGAATGAAAAAAATTAATATTTCTGCAAATTTAATATTTCCTTGCACAAATATTAATAACAAGATTTTTGGAATCCTTTATCATTAATTAAAAACACATCTAGTTGCTTTAAGTGTCAATTGTCTTTGGGGGATAATATTATATTAAACTTTTTCGACAGAAAATCGAAAACTTTTCCCACACTTTTATATAATTTGGTTTCGTCTAGTTGGGAATAGTTAATAGTCTACTAAATTAAAAGAGAATTTGAGAACAATTAGGAAAAAAGCTTTAGTAAATCCCAATATGACTAATACGTGGAATTTGATATTGAATAAGACAAAGTGAAAGTTGGGAAAATAAATAAATTGGAGTTCGTTCCATACTTCAACAATGATGTATACATGTCGGGGATCAGAAGTTGGACGAAGAAAGATGTGAAAATATGGAAAGATTTATTTCACCAAGCCTTCTTAACGGGAGAGGTATGCAACTGTGGGTCTCAGTTTTAATGGCAAAAGTTTAAAATGAGTCTCTATGATTCCAAGGGCAGAAAGAGACAGAAGAAAGTTACAGAGAACAAAAACGTAGATAAGGCGAAAAGTCATGTAATTGGAATTAAAATTGTAAGCTAATTGTCAGGTCATGTCATGTAATTGGAACTAAAATTGTAAGCTAATTGTAAGCTAACTCTTTCGCCTATGTCTATAGGCTAAAGAGTTTTCCGATGCAGGTGCATGCTCAGAAGTGCAAAGTTTGAGAACTACCTGTAGTGTACTGTCATGATCGTAGGTCTTCATAGTAAGTTCATAAATAGAGCAAAACTCCTATTTTTGAAGAAGCATAAATTAGTTGGAAGAGAGACAAAAAGAATAACTTAGGATACTTCGAAAGTGAAATTTGAAGCTAAATTTGCACTCTACTATTCGGTCGAGTATTTGTCTGAGATACCCTCTAGGAAGATGAAGTGCAAACACAACGAACCTCTGTTAACGGAGTACAGATGAATGCTTCAGCAAAACCTAATTCTCCATTGGGATAAACCCAAAGTTGAGTAACTGAATTTCTTCGTATATGGTGGCTATGTCTTTTAATATATATATATATATATATATATATATATATATATATATATATATATATATATATATATATATATATATATATATATATATATATATATATATATATATATATATATATATATATATATATATATATATATATATATATATATATATATATATATATATATATATATATATATATATATATATATATATATATATATATATATATATATATATATATATATATATATATATATATATATATATATATATATATATATATATATATATATATATATATATATATATATATATATTTAATGATTTATTCCTAGGGAATCTGATTCTAATGATAAAAATCGAGGCCAAAGCAAAGGCGAAATTATTTATTAGAACCTTTCGAATCGTATAGATTCATCTTCAGCAAAAATTAAACAAATATACAAAATTAAAAATTTAAAAATTAAAAAATTAAACAAAGAAAAGTACAAAATATTAACGCAAGTGTTAATCAAAAAAAAAAAAAAAAAAAAAAAAAAAGTACCACAATTAATGAATTAATTGTGGTGCGTTTTTTTTTTTTTGTTTTTATGTTTAACATTTGCGTTAATATTTTATACTTTTCTTTGTTTAATTTTTTTAATTTTTAATTTTGTATATTTGTTTAATTTTAGCTGAAGATGAATCTATACGATTCGAAACGTCCTAAAA
>SEYY01018392.1:135000-152500 GCA_009176605.1 Armadillidium nasatum
ACCAACATTTCTAGATATTTGAATTCATTCACCTCCTCAAGTTTGCCTACCCACACTTCTACACCTCCCATTCCTCCCTGCACATCTCTTCATCCTCATCTCCAATCCTCATAACCTTACTCTTCACTGGATTGACTTCAATCTCATATTTTCACATTTCCCCTCAAACTCTCTCACAAGTATTCTCAACTTTTCTTCAGATTCTGCCACCAACACCGCATCATCTGCAAAAAATAAAACATTCACATCCCATTCACCCTCCATATTTCTCAACCTAATACCCTTCCCTTCTCTCTCCATTTCTCTAACTACACCATCCATCAATAGATTAAATAACCATGGCGACATTACACACCTCTGTCTCAATCCCACTCCTATGCTAAACCAATCTGAAAGTTCCCTCTTCACCCTCACTCTTGATCTACAATTCGCATAAAAAGCTTTCAATCCCTTTAGTAATTTCCCTTTCAAACCCCTTTCCATTAATATTTCGAATAACTTTCTCCTGCATACTCTATCATATGCTTTTTCCAAATCCAGAAAACATACATTCCAAATTTTATTTTTTTCACGCAATTTCTCTGTAATCAATCTCAGTGTGAATACCTGGTCCACACATCCCCTACCCTCCCTAAAAACCCCCTTGTTCCTCGCCCATTCCCTCACTTTTCAATTCTTTCATTCTCCTCACTAACACCTTCCCATAAATCTTTCCTATCACGCTCAGCAGACTGATCCCCCTATAATTTTTGCAAACCATCTTATCACCTTTTCCTTTGTATATATATATATACATATATATATATATATATATATATATATATATATATATATATATATATATATATATATATATATATATATATATATATATATATATATATATATATATATATATATATATATATATATTTCGTCGCAGTCAAGACAAATGAAGAATAATTTTTGCATGGTTAAAAAGGGTGCGAACTCTTTTCAACCAAGTTTTCTTCCCATGTACGATTGCAGGAATGTTAAATTTCTGCAATCGACACCACCCTGCAACATGCAGGATATGGTGCATAATATATATATATATATATATATATATATATATATATATATATATATATATATATATATATATATATATATATATATATATATATATATATATGGTTTTAAAGGCTGGGAACTCTTTTCAACTAAGATTTCTTCCCATGTACGATTGCAGGAATGCAAAATTTCTGTAATCGACACTACCCTGCATCATGCGGGATAAGGTGCATTGTATAAAAAATATATATATATATATATATTAAAATATAAAGACCTATTGCTGAAATGCATTCTTTATCCTTTAATCTTTAAAAAAAGCAGTGTTCCTTAAGTTTTTTTTTTATCCCAAACACTGCATATAATTTTATTAAAAATTTAAATCTACAACTCTATCACCTATTACTCTTGCTCTTTGCTGACAATGAATTGTCCATTTTCAACGTTGCTACAATTTTGATCCTTCTTCATACTCTGGAAGGGTTCTCACATTGCCAATGGGATTAGCCTTTCCTTCCAATTGACTTCAAAAATGTTTCTTATCGCATAGAATTTCAATGCTAGCACTAGAGTTTTACACTCCTAGGAAGAATTTTTTACCCTATCCTTTGAGTGGTAACTTCCAATTTCTCCAACTTTTTTTTATCCTTTTAAATAAAAGTTCATGTCTCATTGGTATTGCCCTATTCGATGGAGGAACTTTCCTAGGCAGATTATACCTAGGAATAATTAGCAAGCGAAATTGAATCAGCTTCCTCGAGCACGTAAGTTAATAAGTATACCGTTACGCCACGATACACGGCAGAATCTTAAGAATTATATTTACCAGTAATTTGCTATCTAATATTTACTCTTGAGTTTTACACTTGTAAAATGGCTTCATAGTCCAATTAACGATTTTCAAGGCCATTCAATGTGAATTTTGTGATACTTTCATAATATATAATTTTAAGGTGTGTGTAAAGACGACTAGACGTTATCAATTTCATTTCATAAAAATTTAAACACATTTGACTTCGTTTAACAGCATGTTAATTTTATGAAAAAAAAGTGCAACGATTCTTATATTGTGACCTTCGGAATTTTAAATTTGAATTGCATAATTTATTTAGTTTCATATTTAAATTCCCAAAAATTAATATTACTTTTAAAAAATTGTTAAAGGTAATGGTAGTTAAAGATTTTTTTTCACTTAAGTCACCTGAGAAACAGAGATCATTTCTTACAAAAGAATTCTTGAGATTAATCTTTTAAGATAATTCTTCAAGTTTTACTTCTCTTTCATGATCTTCTCTATCTCAATTCTTCTGGTATCTTCTGAAGATTATTTTTTTCTTTTTCTATTGATTATCTATTATATTTCTCATCTTTTCTAATGAGTTCCCACACTAATCGAATTCAATATATATATATATATATATATATATATATATATATATATATATATATATATATATATATATATATATATATATATATATATATATATATATATATATATATATATATATATATATATATATATATATATATATATATATATATATATATATATATATATATATATATATATATATATATAAATAGAGGCAATACGCTTGGTTTAGCGTAGGAGTGGGACTGAGATTGGGGTGTGTAACGTAGCTGTTGATGGATGGTGTAGTTAGGGAAATGGTTAGGGAAGGAAAGGTATTAAATTGAAAAGTGTGGAGGGTGAATGGGAGGTAAATGTTTTGCTGTTTGAAGATGATGCGGTGTTGTTGTTGCAGAGTTTGTAGAAAAGTTGAGAATGTTGGTGAGAGAGTTTATGAGGAAATGCTCGAACAGGGAATCGAAAGTAAATAGAGCAAAAAATAAAGTTATGAGTATTGAGGATGGGGATGAGGAGGTGAGGGGGAGCAATGAGGAACATCGAAGTAGGGGAGAGAAATTTGATGAGGTGGAAGAGCTTAAGTATCTGGAATATTGATGGAAACAAAAGGGAGAATGGAAAATGAATAGTCTCTGCAGCCGACACCACCCTGCACCATGCGGGAAATGGTGCAAAGGAAAAAATATAAGGAGAAAATATCGAAAGAAGTAAAGGTAAGAATGTTTAAGTGTATGTTTTTGTATCTGTAATGGATGAGTGTGAATCATGAATGGTGAATGCTCAGGCGAGAAAAGTTTGAATGTGTTTGAAATGAAGGGATTGAGAGCACTTTGTGGTTTGAGAAGGGTAGAAAAGATTAGAAACGAAAGAATAATGAAGAAATGTGGATAGGGGAGTGGTGTGGTGGACTGAGCGGAGGAGGGTATAATAACATGGTCTGGACATCTGTGTAGAATGAATGAGGACAGGATGGTGGGAAGAGTACTTAGATCCGACGTGGCGTGAAGAAGAGGGCGTGGAAGGTCAATGTGGAGATAGATGGATGTAGTTAATGAGATTTTGGTAGGATGGAGTGAGTTTAGACAAGAGTAGGAGACATGCGGAGGATAGAGAGAGAAATTGAGAGGGGTGGTGATATATATATATATATATATATATATATATATATATATATATATATATATATATATATATATATATATATATATATATATATATATATATATATATATATATATATATATATATATATTATAATATAAATAAATTATATAAGAATCAGTAAATACTTTACCCGTTTTCAAAAGGAGCCAACGGTAAAAAAAAGATATCTATCAATGTCTTAAACAATATAGGTTTATAAATAGTCCGAAATCAGTGTTAAGAATGAAATTAATATTTTTAAGTGTGAGTCATAATAACATATCTTGCACTGACGTAGTGTGTACGTCAAATTAGTTGGCCTAGTTTTAATAGGTTAGATGCGAATATATATATATATATATATATATATATATATATATATATATATATATATATATATATATATATATATATATATATATATATATATATATATATATATATATATATATATATATATATATATATAATATATATATATATATATATATATATATATATATATATATATATATGCTAATAATATACTATATTATCTTTTCCTCAGTGACAAAGTTTGTGAAAACTCTAAATGATGTTCTGCCTTAAAAGTAGAAAAATAAAAACAATTCCAATTACTGGATGCCATAAATGGATGATTTACTTGACAGGCCTATTAGAAACTTTATTGTTTTCATCTTGTGTATACGGATGGCCTCAGTTGGTTTACGTTTTGAAAAATGATGCAATATATTTGAATCTTTGTCAAAGTAAAGATTTCACTGCTGGTTCTAATGATTCAAATATATCTGAATTTTCCGTTAACGAGGTATGTAAAATTCGATACTAATAATTTTTTATATTTTTCTCATTAATTGCTGTTTCCTTTTTTATCTTTCTTTTTTTTTTAACGAATTATTTGTTAATATTTGGAGATACTTTAGCAATACTTGAACTTTATTCCAAGTCACTCACGGCTGTTTGTAAATCCCATTTTATCCAATGGCGTCATGATTTCTTCGTCTTATTCCAAATTTGTGGTTATAATTTTCCTACTTCATATACAAAATACCAAAACGTTTAACTTCTCGATATGATAAAATTTCTAAGGAAATAACATTTTAATTTACATCAAAGTATAATTTCAGCATCTTACCTTTAATTAAAGAAGTCAACTCTTAGTTTGTGTAAATGTGTTTAAATGTACTACTGACAAAAATGCAATGAATGCGTGAAGTGCTTCCTATTAAGTTACTTCACATTCATTGAAAACTGCTTAGTCATTTTTTTTTTTTTAAGCGCAAACTGGGAGTACAGGAATTTTATTTTCTCTATCAGAATTCTGTTCCGAGGTTTCAGCTTCTTTTGCAACTTCTGCAAGCGTAATTAACTAGTGTAACTTAAAGCATTTTCTCAACAAAAAAGTTCCATTTCCATGTTACCAAACAATCAAGGGATGGAAGGGCTTTTATTCTAAACAGAAATTTGTTGGAAAGGGAATATTATAATCTCTGAATTGTTTATTTATTATTTTATAGGTAATTCAAGAGCCATTAATATTAGCATATATATATATATATATATATATATATATATATATATATATATATATATATATATATATATATATATATATATATATATATATATATATATATATATATATATATATATATATATATATATATATATATATATATATATATATATATATATATATATATATATATATATATATATATATATATATATATATATATATATATATATATATATATATATATATATATATATATATATATATATATATATATATATATATATATATATATATATATATATATATATATATATATATATATATATATATATATATATATATATATATATATATATATATAAGAACAAAAATATTAAAATAAAATTCCCGATCCTTTCTAAAATAATAATATGAAATATTTCTCAATAGTCTAAAATTTTTGGATTGACGCTTCAATAAAGCAATAATAATAACTTATAAATAAACAAATTTTATTTGTGCAGATATAAATAAACAAAATACTCTGACCTGTAATAAATTATAATTATAAAACTTTTGTTTTATTTTATAATTTGATCATTAAGTTAATCTTTTTATTTTTATTCTATAGATTTAAACTCTTCTTAAGAAATAATAAAAATATTTAAATAAATTTTTTATATAAGTATTTTAAATAAAATATAGCATTTTAAATAAATAAAATGAAGCAAGATTATTGGCAATTTTAATTTTTAAATATTGTATTCCTTGCATTTGTTTTAAAAAGTACCACTAAAAAAATCAATGGTAGTTATAAAAGAATTGAACAGTTTGTTCAACTCTCTGTATTAATTAAAATAAATTTTATTATTAATTATTAATATTTTATGGGAAAATAAAATTAATTAATTTAATCCTATTAATAATATTACTAATCCTTCTACTACATTTAATTTAATTCCTTGTTCCAGACTATGAAATTGCGCGGCTGTCCTGAGCAAGATAAAGTTTTTGCCCTTGTCTACACAATTGGGTGCATTGCTAACACTGGAATAGCAATATTCTCTGCTATGTCGCTCTATCATTTTGGTTTAGTAATAACCAGGATCATTTCTGTGTAATAAACTGAATATATATATATATATATATATATATATATATATATATATATATATATATATATATATATATATATATATATATATATATATATATATATATATATATATATATATATATATATATATATATATATATTAGCGATTCAATGTTATTTTTTGCGGATTACCGGATGCGGATGCGGATGCGGATGCGGATGCGGATGCGGATGCGGATGCGGATGCTAGTGAGGATGAGGGTAATGTCCAAAATCAACTCTAAAAAGGCAATTTACAGCTGTGGCTGGTTACACAGTTTGTAGTATAAATAGCTTGATATTTAGTTGCAGCATAATTTTAAATGAACCTAAAATATTTCTGGTAGCTAGTTATTCTCTGCCAAATGGAATGTCGACAGATACATTTTATTACTAAAGAAATTTAATTTTAAAGTTTTCAATATACTTTACTCTTATTTTTTTTTTTTTTTCAAATGGGAAAAATTTTTAAAAAGAAAAAAAAATTTGGCAATTGGACTTAATTCAAAAATATAATTCAATTTTCATAAATAGCAAATACACATTTATTAAATTTAACGAACTCTTTCTAAATAAAACGAAAAAATAAAAATTAACGAGAACATGGAACGAATAAATATTGTAATACTAAATAATTAATGGTATTAAAAATTATCTCTTGCAGAACCGCGCTTGTTTTGGGATTTGTGGCATTGGGATTAACAGATAAAGGTAAATTACTTCGACATTTACTGTGAACATTTAAATTAATAAAATGAATTGATAAATAAAGTAATAAATGGATAAAATATATTAATAAATAATAATAATATTAATAAATAATAATATTAATATTAAAAATATTAATAATAATATTAATAATATTAATATTAAAAAATACTAAAATACTATAAATAATATTAATAATATTAATATTAAAAATAATAATAATAATAATAATATAATATTTAAACTTCAATCTTTAATCTTTACTCCTTTTTCTAGTTACAGAAGTAGTACAAAAAAAATCGTATACTTTATATGCATTAATACAAAACTGAAATGGGCTTCTTGGTTTATGATGACAATATTTTACTTATATATATATATATATATATATATATATATATATATATATATATATATATATATATATATATATATATATATATATATATATATATATATATATATATATATATATATATATATATATATATATATATATATATATATATATATATATATATATAATATATATATATATATATATATATATATATATATATATATATATATATATATATATATATATATATATATATATATATATATATATATATATATATATATATATATATATATATATATATATATATATATATATATATATATATATATATATATATATATATATATATATATATATATATATATATATATATATATATATATATATATATATATATATATATATATATATATATATATATATATATATATATATATATATATATATATATATATATATATATATATATATATATATATATATATATATATATATATATATATATATATATATATATATATATATATATATATATATATATATATATATATATATATATATATATATATATATATATATATATATATATATATATATATATATATATATATATATATATATATATATATATATATATATATATATATATATATATATATATATATATATATATATATATATATATATATATATATATATATATATATATATATATATATATATATATATATATATATATATATATATATATATATATATATATATATATATATATATATATATATATATATATATATATATATATATATATATATATATATATATATATATATATATATATATATATATATATATATATATATATATATATATATATATATATATATATATATATATATATATATATATATATATATATATATATATATATATATATATATATATATATATATATATATATATATATATATATATATATATATATATATATATATATATATATATATATATATATATACTTCAAAACTTATGGGGAAATTTTTTCCCTTATTATTACAGTGTCGGTCTTGCAAGCAATAGTTCCAGGGCTCGAATACCCGAGGAGGAATTGTACTGACATTGCGGATGGGTTAAATCTTCTTTATTATGTCAGAACAGCACTGGGACTGAGCGACTGGTTTGTTGTTGGTGCAGGGGTCATGCAAGGAAGTGTCTTTTCCCCGCTGCTGTTTTTATTATGTGTGGATAGGTGTATTTGTGAAATCAGTAAGGTAGGGGAGTTGGGAGTATATAGTGATGACATACGCAGATGACATCGTGATCGTGATTGAGGACAGAGCCACATTACAGATGGCGTTGATGGTCTGGGGGGATCCATTGCATGGAGAGGGCCGAAGGATGAACAAGACCAAGACTTAGGTGATGAAAATTTCAAGGTAGCATGAAGACCTCATATATTGAAGTGGATGGAGTGAGGATAAAAAATTTGACTGTTTAAATACTTATAGGTGACTCTGAATAGTGATGTAGAAATAGTGGGCTAGATTGAGAAAAAGATTGAGAAAAGTAAATTGTCTAGGGGAGTGGGACATATACCCTCTCCTGAGGAATAAACACTTACCGAGAAAGTTAAAAGTCCTGCTGTATATTCCCTTTTTGAGACCGTTCCTATATGCATGGTTCGGAGGCGTGGACTCTTACCACAAGGACAAGAAGCAGAACTGTAGCAGCCGAGATGAAAGTGCTGAGGTTAATAGTGTGAGTAACGAGATATGAGCGTAGGGGGAACGAGGAAATTAGACAAGAACTGTGAGCGGAACCAATTGAGGAGCTGGTGGAGAGACAACAGTTGAGATGGTATGGTCATATACGAAGGATGAAGGATAATAGGTACCCAGCGAGATTTTACAACTAGTTCCGGCGAGGTAGAAGACCTGGGGGAAGACCGAGAAAAAGATGGAAGGATGGATTTACTAAAGCGGTGGAGAGTAGAGGAAGAACTCTTGACGTAGTGGAGACAGATGGGTTCCATATATATATATATATATATATATATATATATATATATATATATATATATATATATATATATATATATATATATATATATATATATATATATATATATATATATATATATATATATATATATATATATATATATATATATATATATATATATATATATATATATATATATATATATATATATATATATATATATATATATATATATATATATATATATATATATATATATATATATATATATATATATATATATATATATAAATATTCTTTTTCATGAAGAAAGTCCTTATTTTATTTACACATCAATAATTCTGATTTCATGTGGTGGAGGAGCTTTAAAAACTAGCTCACTCCAATTCTGCAACTTGTTTCCGAAATGGAGGTCGACAGCCCTTGCAATAATCAGTGGTTCTTATTCTGCCTCTTCTGGAATGTTTTTATTATTTCAGGTAAATATTGAATATGAATCCCATTGAGATTTGAATTTACGTGCTAGAATGTGTTTTCTTTTTAAATGAGAAAAAGAACATTTTTTTTGGTTTCAAATGATGGGTTCGTTTTTTTATAGGGACATAAGAACAATGAAATTAGGTACTTATATTTAAACCCTGTCGCAAGCTGTAATGAATTATGTAAATAAATCTTCGTGCTTCAATTTTAATGTCTACATATCCACTCATCAAATCAGCTCATGAGATTTTTTTTTGTTAAAAGTTTATGTACTTCGTCATTCTTTATATATATATATATATATATATATATATATATATATATATATATATATATATATATATATATATATATATATATATATATATATATATATATATATATATATATATATATATATATATATATATATATATATATATATATATATATATATATATATATATATATATATATATATATATATATATATATATATATATATATATATATATATATATATATATATCACTACCTGCTCTGACTTGCGTTGTAATTTTATGATAACTGTTTTTGTTGGAGGAGTCCTTAGGAATGTGAAGAGCTCACAACTGAGGTTTCTCTGTGTATAGATGTATAGAGGCGTAGTACATTCCATATTCTTTCCCTTCAAGTAAGCTTAACAAACCTTGGTTTAACTTTGTTATTCTCTTCAGGAATATTGCCTTCAGGGACGACTGCTGTCTCCAATGTCATTAACTCATACATCTTATATTTCATCCCGGAAGCGTGCAAAATCATAAAACCTTTCAACGTAGTGAATACAATAATCTTTCTGGTCCTTTATCTTAAAGCCCTTTCTGAAATTTTGCAAAAACTGTCAACTCTAACTTTTTTAGTTTTCCCTCCTTTAATAACTTCTGACCACACAATTGCAGTTTTTCTTTCTACTGAAACTGAACTCTTCGCTCGAACTTTTGCCTCTAAGTCCACCTTAAAATGATTTCAAAGATATCCCCCCCCCTTTAATGCCCTCCAATTCTCTTTTGCTTAATATTGTAATTTCTTGTAATGATGTGGTTTCTGCTCTCCTTGAGTTTAACTGAAAAAGAGAATATAGACTCGATCGTATTCTTCCTGCGTTTATCAAAAACTGTGGTTATGAACTTGCACCCAGGTAACGTAAACTATCGTCCTTTTTCTTTACCCTAAATTCTTTCTAAAGTTTTCGAATCTATCCTTAGCAGATAGATTTAAAAACATCTTAATTTTACTAATCTTATTGTATGGCTTATGGTGATTTTTTTTCAGTTTTCTTTGACTCTTGGTCCTTCGCCCATCTGCGTTTCTCTGAATCTTTCCCTCTAGCGTTGGACATTGCGAATTCTTTCGACAGGGTCTGGCACAAAGCTTTGTTTCCCAAACTTCCCTCTTTCGGAATATATCCTTCTATTTGCAGTCGTCACTCTGATTTCCTTTCCGCTTGTTCTACAGCAGCTGTTGTAAACTTCTTCAGTTCTTCTTTTAAATTTATTACTGGTGTTCCTCAAGGATTTGTCCTGTCCCCAACTCTTTTCCTTCTTTTCATTAATAACCTCTCTTTCACTTCATCAACTATCTACTCCTATACCGATAACTCCACCCTTCATGACTCCTTTCAGTTTGAAAAAAAGTCCCTCCCAATATTGACCTGAGGAGGGTGGCTTTGGATAAGTTTATATCTGATCATTATAATATAAAATAGGATCATTTTCTGTACCTCGAAAACTCAATTCCTTCATCTCCCTACTAAATACAATCATCCACCCAACTATAACATCTTCGACAGCACACACAACTTAAAACTTTGCCTATCATTAATATTTTTGGTGTTTCCTTTTCTCGTGATCTTTCTTGGAAGAATCACATTACATCTATCTCTAAACAAGTTTTCAGGAAATTTGGTGCTCTGAGACGCTTTCGGAATTTTTTCACGCCATCCAAGTTTTTTGCACATTGTTGAGAGTTGTTAGCCATTGAAAGGGGTGCGCCTCACACATCTGGAATGGTTCCATTCATAAAGCTCTCATTGATAAGGTGAAGTCCAGGTTTTTTTTTGCAAGTTGAATTGCCACATCACTTTCTCTCTACACCATCACTATTAAAACTGTAACAGTTCTTCTAAACTCTCCCATCGCATACTTCCTTTACTGAGAAGGTCTCGTGCAACACGCTTTCCTACACATTCATATTTTTTCTGTCCAACTCTCTGACCCCAGACTCAGTCTTACACGCACTATTCTGGTAAAGTCTGGAACACGTTTCCTTATTTATTTTCCCAACTTCCTTTCACTTGCACACCTTCAAATGCCGTTCATCGGAACATGTCGTCGTTTTATCGACTTTAGTATGACTCCGTTTATTATTATTATTATTATTATTATTATTATTATTATTATTATTATTATATATATATATATATATATATATATATATATATATATATATATATATATATATATATATATATATATATATATATATATATATATATATATATATATATATATATATATCAGATAGGGCAACAGTACGGAGTTTCTCTGTGGAATATGAGCTTTGTTACAGCACTAGTGGTGTCGGGATCTCTCTTTGTGTCAATTATCATGCCTTATCATCATGTTCCATATGATATAAAAGGTGAGATATCTTTCATTATTATGATGTCATTTATCAATAAGTTAAATATTATGATCTATTAAGAATAAATGATAGTATTTTAAATATAAAATATAATATTATTTTAAAATAATATATTCCAGAGTTTGAATATCTTTTTATAATCTACTCTTTAAGGTTCTACTTTATGATAAATGAAAAATATTCACGTTTATATGTAAGATATCTTGTCTTCAATGTTTTTTTATCCATTTATCCATGTCCATTTTTAGTTCAGTTTTCTTCATATGCGATTAGTACTATTTTTGAAAACGTTAGCTATGATAGAATGATAAAAATTAATCTTTTTAATATTAATATATTTAATTTTAATATTTTTAATTTAGAGCATATTGTCATTTAAACTAATATGTTTAAATACCTTGGATTTAAGATTAGTTAATACTAAGATTTTGAAAACAAAATCAAGACTAAGATTAAGATGAGACCACATCAGATTTGATCTGTAAAATATATTAGTAAATCATTAAATTATATATATATATATATATATATATATATATATATATATATATATATATATATATATATATATATATATATATATATATATATATATATATATATATATATATATATATATATGGCCAGACTGCACTTTGATATCCTTAAATATTACAAAAACTACTAAACGTACGTTAAAAAGGATAACATTTTTGAAATCCTTTGCGCATTTTGAGTAAGAAAAATTGGAAATTTAAAAAAAAAATTATAATAATTTTAATAAGTACGTAATTTATAGTTTTTTAATACGCTTCGCAACATCGTACGTCTGGCAGCGTCTCTTTTTCTGAGATAAATTTCGCGAAATTGGAGTAAGATAAATTTCGCGATTGAATAAGAAAATTGTAAAAAAATTTGAAATATATATATATGATGTAATATAGCAGTAGGCTTGTATCCCAAGGCAACATTCCTGCAGTCAGTTAGGCCTGTATCCAACGGCAAATTTCGGTCGTTCAGGTTAGGATAAGTTGAACTAGGTTCGCTAAAAAACTAAATGATAATAATGATAATAATAATAATAACAATAATAATAATAATAATAATAATAATAATAATAATAATAATAATAATAATAATAATAATAATAATAAGGCCAGAATTTCCCTCAATTATCGTACACAAACAAATTTTTTTTTTAACTTATTTTCACATCTTTTATAATTTTCTTAATCAAAATTCGCCAAGGATTCCAAAAATGTTATCCTTTTTAACGTGCGTTTAGTAGTTTTTGTAATATTTAAGGATATCAAAGTGCAGTCTGACCTATATATATATATATATATATATATATATATATATATATATATATATATATATATATATATATATATATATATATATATATATATATATATATATATATAATAATTTTTATTGTTTACTTGTACAGAGCAGGACACTATGAGTAAACTACCTATCAAGAATAGTTTTTTTTCAATCTCAAACTTCTCCTCCTACTTCTGGTTTATTTTATCAGTGATTGCCATTAGATCTTACTCATTATGGTTTAATCCGTGGACTAGTCACATTTCTGAAACGAACGATGAAGGTGAGAAATTAGTTAATAAATTTTTAAAGAATAAATGGCTAATGCAGTTTCATTAGTGTAAGTTTTTAAATATATGTGGTATAAAATTTAAGTTTAATTAAAAAAAACGGTAAATGTGTCCTTTGCGATGGTCGCTCTGTTTTTCTTCGAAAATCGAAACTAATAAAGCAAATTCATTTGAAATAATTTTTTTTAGATTAATTGAGCCGCGGAAAACGATTTAATAATGTAAAAGCACCGAAAAAATAAAATTAACTAATTAAGTCAAATGGTATTACGCCGTTAATGTTGTAAGATGTTTTGTTAAATCGTGGAAAGTATTACTCTTTATTAATTAACTTTTTTTTTTTTTTAGTTTACAAAATCGCTTTCCGCGTCGCAATTAACCTAAAAAAAGAATTTCAGATGAATTCGTCTTCGCAGTTTCGATATACGAAGAAAAGAGAGTGACCACCGTGAAAGACACTTTTACTGAAAAAAATTTAGATTTAAAATAAAACCATCTTTAATTAATACAATATCAGTAAAAAATAAAAATTAAAGTTAACTTAAACTTTAAGATTTAATGATGAATGAGAAATAAGATAGCCAATAATTATTAAAATATTATAGTATAGTTACATCTTAATATACATATAATGCAATATAATTTATTGTTCGAAAATGCATGTATCAATTAAAATGAGAAAGCTCAAAAGATTTATACTTTAGAATTATTTTTGTTGCATTAAAATTAAAAATAACTTCTCACATTTTTATTCTTCTTCTGTTTCAGCTGCATTCTATTCATTGATATTCAGTATTTGTGCTTATCTAAGTCCAATCGTTTCTCCTTTGCCTGGAATTTTAAATGACAAACTTATTCAAAAAATATGGTCAACATGTTAGTAATTATATTTAAATTTTTTATTAACTTGCAGTTTATAATAGAAAGAGGATTTTTTTTTGCAGGATTTTATTTCTAATTGTCAAATACATATATATATATATATATATATATATATATATATATATTATATATATATATATATATATATATATATATATATATATATATATATATATATATATATATATATATATATATATATATATTGTAGAAATATCATAAATATACAGAATAACAGAAAAGACTCACCTGAGTTTATTCAACAAAGAGTTTTTCTACTCTACGTGCCTAATTTTTGAACAGATGATGGAATAGAGAAATATAAAAGGAATTTGTAAATCAAAATTTACAAAACAAGATGCAAACCATGAATATATATATCCCTAACGACCGGAATACAGATCCTAACGGTTGGAAAGCAGATTCCTAATGACTAGAATACAGATTCCTGACGACTGGAATACAGATCCTTAATGTCTGAAATACAGATCCTAAAGACTGGAATTCAGATCCCTAATGACTGGAAAACATATCCCTAACGACTGGAATAAATATCTCTTACGACCGGGATACAAATCCTTAACGACTGGAATACAGATCCCTAACGACTGAATTACAGAATACAGAATAATAATCCCTTACAACTGACAGCACAATAAGTGGCTGATAGGACTGAAACTCAACTTCTGAATTTACGAATCAATTTTAAGTAGCTGTTGCAACTTAAAACTGAGCATTGATTTTTAAGAGGATTACATTTTTGTTTACTAAACCATTTCTTTTCTTTTTAGTTATAATATTTGTCTTTTTCCAGTGCCAGAGATAGAACGGTTGGGTATAAAATAATGATCTAAATAATACTTTTCCTCAATGCTGGAAGCGTGCATTTGTTCAGCGAAAAAAGGTTGTTCCCGAAAAAAGGTAGTCTCTCTGACCCTTTTAACTATCGACCTATAGCTCTCACTTGTGTTCTATCTAAAATTTTTGAAACTCTCCTCAACTCTCATTTCCTGGATCATTTGGAGTCTCATTCTCTTCTCTCTGATCACCAGTATAGCTTTCGACGCTCGAGGTCAACTGGTGACATACTCTCCTATCTTACTGATCTATGGTCTTCTGCCCTTAGTAAGGATATCACTTTTAACGGGTGCCAGATTTAGCTACTTTTCGAAATATCTGGCAACCTAAGCCAAAACGGGATTTTTATTTGCAATGCAAATCACTCAGCTCAAATTGACCTCAAGCTCTTTCCTGACACCATTTTGGGGGGTTCAACCCATTGAAATTGGCCTCAAGTTTGGGGAAGGGGCCCCCGCGGGGGGCCCCGTGAACCCTCCCAAAATGGTATCAGGAAGTTGCCTGAGTTTGCAAAATCGCTGCGTTCACCTCACTCTCTTTCCTGACCATTTTCTTTGCGGTTTAGTCCAGCTGGAATTGGCTCGAATCTGGGGGTCCGGGGGTCCTTTAACCGACAAAGAAAATGTCAAGAAGGTCCCTGAGAATGCAGCATTGCACGCAAATGCAGAAAAGACCGTTAGGGACAGGTTGCCATATATTTCGAAGAGTAGCTAAATCTGGCACCCGTCAAAAGTGATATCCTTACTACTAACCTTGAGAAATTCAACTCTTTTTAAGGGGACCCTGCCTACGGAGGTCCCTCTTTTTGATGGGGGAAGGGGTACTTTATTAGTAGACTACTTTTTTTCATCAGTTTTATAGTAGAATCTATGCCGATTCCAAATCTGTAATCAGTTTTTCAAAATTCCAAGCGGTTCCTGAGAAAAATACTTTTAAAGTAACCCTTGTAGAATGACCTTGAAAAAAGATCCTATATATAAAAAAAATTTTTTCCATAGTTCTGTAATTTTTTTCTTATTCTTATAGCAAATTTTCTCCTGATTCCAAATATGTAATTAGTTTTTCTTAATTCCCAATGGTTACTGAGATATGACTACTCAAAAAATCTCAAGGGGGCCGCCCCAATAGAAAGACCCCGAATTTGGGGGGAAATATTTTTATTTATTTTTTTCAGCGATTTTATAGTAAAATCTATGCTGATTCCAAATCTGTATGTAGTTTTTTCTAATTCTAAGCGAATCCTGAGAAAAAGAATTTTGAAGTGACACTTGTCGAATGACCTTGAAATTGGTGATATATGGCAACTACAAAAAAAGGAACTTTTTTTTTTAATTTTTAAAAAAAAATTGGTATATTTTTATAGATAATAATATGCCGATTCCAAATATGTAATTAGTTTCTTTCAACTCCAAATGGTTACTGAGATATTACCAATCAAACAAGGAAAGTACTTTATAAATATTTTTTGGCGAATTTCTCCGAATAGACCCCGAATTTGGGGGGAAATATTTTTATTTATTTTTTTCAGCGATTTTATAGTAAAATCTATGCTGATTCCAAATCTGTATGTAGTTTTTTTCTAATTCTAAGCGAATCTTGAGAAAAAGAATTTTGAAGTGACGCTTGTCGAATGACCATGAAATTGGTGATATATGGCAACTACAAAAAAAGGAATTTTCTTTTTAATTTTTAAAAAAAAAATGGTATATTTTTATAGATAATGATATGCCGATTCCAAATATGTAATTAGTTTCTTTCAACTCCAAATGGTTACTGAGATATTACC
>SEYY01018393.1:5000-7500 GCA_009176605.1 Armadillidium nasatum
CTTCTTCTCGGTATCCCCCTATCTCTCACAACCTCCACTTCTGAAACAAATACCTTTTTTGCCATCTCTCTCATCATTCATCCTACAAATATGTCCAAACCATCTCAGCATACTTTATTCAGCTCTCTCAACCATGCTCTTCCTCCGTGCTCACATTTCCTTTATTCTAACATTCCAGACTCTCTCCTACCAACTCCACAAATCGCTCTCAGACCTTTCATTTCGAAAACTTCTATTTTTTTTCTCTTCCTAGCGTTCAACCTCCATACTTCACTCCCATATATAACCACCGGTATACAACATCCCTCAAACATTCTCACCTTCACCTCCCTTGGTAACCTTCCTCTATCCCAAATATCCCTCAAACCACCTAACACCTTCTCCCCTTCTCTTATTCTATGACCAACTTCATCACTCATACTAACATCAGCCTCTCCAAATATCACCCCCAGATACTTAAATTTCTCCCTA
This sequence comes from Armadillidium nasatum, assembly GCA_009176605.1. Taxonomy (NCBI): domain Eukaryota; kingdom Metazoa; phylum Arthropoda; class Malacostraca; order Isopoda; family Armadillidiidae; genus Armadillidium; species Armadillidium nasatum. The sequence goes on from SEYY01018393.1 coordinate 5,472, forward strand.
CCTACTTTAATTTGTAAATTATCTCCCTCAACCACACCCCTCTCCCCTCCCTCCCCATTTTTTATCCACAGCACTTTACTCTTACCCGCATTTACTCTTAATCCCAATTCATCACAACCATTTACAAACTCATCCACCAATACTTTCAAATTTTCCTGTGTCTCAGCCAAAAGTACCACATCATCCGCATACATCAATACATTTGCATCTCACATATCATCATGTTCCCTCATTCTCACCCCTTTCCCTACCCTATCCATTTTTCTCCCCACTTATATATATATATATATATATATATATATATATATATATATATATATATATATATATATATATATATATATATATATATATAGTATATAAATAAATTATATATATTATATATATATATATATATATAGATATATATATATATATATATGAACCTATAGCCTTTATATATAGGAACATGTAAACATCCGCATCCGCGGATGTGAAAAAATAAACATCCGCATTCACATCTGCATCCGCGGATATTAAAAATTTGAAATATCCGATACATCACTATATATATATATATATATATATATATATATATATATATATATATATATATATATATATATATATATATATATATATATATATATATATATATATATATATATATATATATATATATATATATATATACTGTTTCGTTCATCCTTGTAATTAGTATGCATCACCTATCTAAGATGGTGAAATTCTGTGTTTTCACCTTAATTAATTGGTGAAAATGTAAGTTTTTACTTCAATCAGATCAAAAACGCTTGATCAGGGAGAGCAATTTATTGCGTGTGTGTCGATTCTCTGCTGTAGCTTTCCTTATTCTCTTGTATTAAAACACTCAAGTCGCAAACTTCTTCCTATGAGGAAAGCCTTTTTGACTACACTGTAAAAATTGTCCTAACGAATCGTTGGGACAAGTGTCAAAACTGTCACAGTAAAATTTTCAATAGAGAAAAGAAATTTTAAGTCGCCTCACCGATTTATTTTCTAATAAGAAAATAACTGAAAAAAAAATTGTTGTCACATTTTCGCAACTTGTCCCAACGATTCGTTAGGACAATTTTTGCAGTGTAGCCTGTCACAAATTTAGCATTTTACTGTTCAGCTTTCTGACGCTAGACTTAAATACTATTATCATTCTTTTATGAAGTCCTTTTATTAATTCTAGAATCAAGACTTTTATGAAACCCCCTTATAAAGTCTAAAATCTAGACTTCCATGAAGTACTCATATAAAGTATAGAATATAGACTTTTACGAAGTCTTGTTATAAAGTCTAGAATCTAGACTTTTATAAAGTCCACTTATAAAGTCTAAAATCTAGACTTTTATGAAGTTCTCTTATAAAGTCTAGAATCTAGACTTTTTTTATGAAGTCCTCTTATAAAGTCTAGAATCTAGACTTATAAATTCCTCTTATAAAGTCTAAAATCTAGACTTTTAGGAAGTTCTCTTATAAAGTCTAGAATCTAGACTTTTATGAAGTACTCTTATAAAGTCTAGAATCTAGACTTTTATGAAGTCCTCTTATAAAGTCTAAAATCTAGACTTTTATAAATTCCTCTTATAAAGTCTAAAATCTAGACTTTTATAAAGTCTAGAATCTAGACTTTTATGAAGTACTCTTATAAAGTCTAGAATCTAGACTTTTATGAAGTTTTCTTATAAAGTCTAAAATCTAGACTTTTATAAATTCCTCTTATAAAGTCTAAAATCTTGACTTTTATGAAGTCCTCTTATAAAGTCTAAAATCTAGACTTTTATAAAGTCCTCTTATAAAGTCTAGAATCTAGACTCTTGATCAATTTTCTCTCTTCAATTTTCATTTTCATACTTGCATCGACTTTCACAGTTTCAACAACCATGTGTCAGGACGTGTCCTTCGATTATTATCTAGAATTAAAAAAAAAAACATTCTTCAACTCTAGTGGGTTATGTGTGGGTCCCCACTTTTCCCATCAGAATTAACCTAAAAATGTATTTAGTCATTAAATAATAGT